>SJYA01008169.1:1625-17015 GCA_006410615.1 Neotragus moschatus | reverse complement strand
AGAGAGGGTGTAAAGCTGCATCCAGAGGGAAATCAATAATAATAAAAATACTTAAAGCTAGTCATTTTTCTTGTCTGTTTTTGGATGATTTTTGGCCACGCTGGGTGGCTTGCAGGAATCTCAGCTCCCCGACCAGGGACTGAACCCGGGCCCTGGCAGTGAAAGCACCGAGTCCTCACCGCTCGGCCACCAGGAGCTCGCTGGTCACATTTTAAAGTAACATTTTTCAGTAGGTGGGGAGTGGTGGGTAACAGACATCACACGGATTAAAGCAAATGCTGACCCCATACAGGAAGAACTTTCGTGGTCTCCGAGTGAGCAAATATGTCATAAATCCTACAACGCGATGCACTAATCACACTCAGAAGTTCAGAGCTTTTAGTCGTCAGGAGCACCACCAGGCAGTGCGGATGGCGTCTGCACACCTGTCATCCAGGCCTCGAGTCATCGCAGCAACAGAGAGTGGCCCCAAAGCTGCAGGAAGTCTTGGTACTGCGTGACAATGAGGACCCTCGGCCAACTCGTGAGCACAGGGAGAAGTGCTGGGCATCGCCTGCAGGCTGGCACAGCGCTTCACCGGCTCCCAGGTAGAGCAGTGGGTAAAGAGCCCACCTGCAGCGCAGGAGACAGGAGGCTCGGGTCCATCCCTGGGTCAGGAAGACTCTCTGCAGGAGGAGATGGCCACTCACCCCTGCATTCACATCTGGAGAATCCCATGGACAGAGGAGCCTGGCNTCGGGTCCATCCCTGGGTCAGGAAGACTCTCTGCAGGAGGAGATGGCCACTCACCCCTGCATTCACATCTGGAGAATCCCATGGACAGAGGAGCCTGGCAGGCTACTGTCCACGGGGTCGCAAAGAGTGGGACTCAACTGAGCACGCTTGCACACAGCACATCCAAACCGCGATGAGACAGGACCACAGGCCCCGGCCAGCAGGGAAGGAGAAGCAGACAGCGCCAGGGAGGCGAGGGCGCGGAGGCGGGGCTGGCCAGGGTGCCCGTCCTCCAGGGAAGGGGGCCCTGAGGTCCCGTGTCCGCGGCTTCCGTGGGGTAGACGCTCCCACTTGGCTGATGTGCTGTCCCTAACGGGAAGGGGCGTCTGCGCGAGCCCCGTGGGCCAGCTGCCACTTCGGAGCCCCGGACTCCTATTCACCATGGCCGTGTCGCTTGACGCGAGTGTGCTGAAAGCGATCGGGCGACGCTGATAAAAGCGAAGCAGATGCCTCCCCCCCACACTTCCCACCAGGTGCATCCCGAGCAGAAACACACCCGTGTTCACAACAAGACGTGTGCAGGAAAGTTCTCAGCAGCACTGCCTGGAACAGCCCCAAAGTAGAAATGCCCAGATGGCCAGCAACAGTAGGATGAAAACTTGTTCATGGAATCGTCACACAGTGAGATCTTTTCCTCAAGGGATGAACGACCCCCTGCCACACGCAGCACCACTAACGAGCTTCCTGCGCGAAGCGGGAAGACACGTTACTGCGTGATTCTTCTGTATGAAGTTCCAGACAAGCCGATGGATTGTGGAGCTGGGAACCGAGACACCGGCCACCTGCGGGGAGAACAGAAGTGCCTGGGAGGTGACACTGGGAGGCTACTGGCATTCCGTTTCTTGACCTGGAGATGGACACATAGATTTAATTTTGTGACAATCAAGAAATAGTTATTTTTTTATGCGCTTTTAAAATGGTAGTTTAATTTTAAACTGTTTGAAAAATCATGGAGATTTCTATTCTCTGACAGCGATTAATCCCAAAAGAAAACTAAGACAATTCTATGTACAGTAGCACCAGAAGGAATAAGACATGTGGGAATAAACTTAATCAAGGAGGTAAAAGGTTTATCCTTTTAAAACTACAGAATATTGCTGCAAGAAGTTAAGGAAGACATGATAATTGTGCAGAGATCCCACGTTCGTGGATTAGAATGTTCATTATTGTTAAGATGACGATACTATCCCAATCAGCCTATAGGTATAGTACAGTCCCCATCAAAATTTCAACAAGACTTTTTGCAGGAATAGAAAGTTTCATCCTGAAACTCATATGGAACCTCAAGGGACCCCAGGACTCAAAATCTTGGGAAAAAACAAAAAACACAAAAACCACATTTTCATGTAGGACTCACAGGTGGTGATTTCAAAACTTATGACAAAACCACAATGATCGAAGCCGTGTGGCGCTGGCATAAAGACGGACCTCAGACTGATGGAGCAGAGCCCAGGGCGCAGAGGCAGATCCCCACACATGCGGGCCCTCCAGCAGGTGCCAAGCCCGCTTGACGGGGGCAAGGAAAGAACAGCCTCTCTGAAGGAGGAGGCCACGGGGCCTGGACTCCCCTTAGGCCTGTCCACTGCTGGCCATGCTCGGCCGCCTTTTCAGTGGACTCTGAGCTCTGCGCTCAGTGTCTATGGAAGCCACCACCAGCAAGAGGATAAGACCCCCTCCGGACACAGGAGCCTCGAGAGTCGTGTCTGGGCTACTCGTCACCTGAGAGGAAGCAGATTCTAGTCCCCCCTGCCGGACAGGTCATGATCTTTTTCTGTACTTATCAGAGTGTAACCTCCAGCTTGTTGATTGATGACCAGCTGCTTAACTGTAAGCACAAGACGCGTGAGTGATGGGGCTACTGTGACTGGACCTGCCTTTCCTTGTTTATGCAAGTCTCAGGGAATTTGGGGAGATGGGACTGAGCAGGTACACCCAGGGTGTGAGAGATTTTCACAGAAGCTGGTCAGGTCCCTGGGTCACGGGAGACTCTGCCTGGGGCCAGCGGCGTAATGCGCTGCTCTGCGCTGTCTGCACCATCCTTCTGAGTTTGCTTCCCGGAACGCGTGGCTACGTTTTCGACCAATGGTGCTGGGAATCTGGATGTACACGTGTGAACTGGACCCTTACCTCACACCAAATACGAAAGCTAACTTGAGACGGGGCTTCCCTGGTGGCGCAGGGGATAAGAACCCGCCTGCCAGGGCAGGGGACACAGCTCCAGTCCCTGCTCCGGGAGCGTCCCCCGGGCCGAGGCGCCACGAAGCCGCGGGCCACGGCACTCGAGCCTGTGCTGTGGAGCCCGGAGCTGCACCTGCTGAAGCCCCCACACCTGGAGCCTGTGCTCTGCAGCGAGAGAAGCCGCCGCGGGGAGGAGCCGCCGTGCTCCACCGCCGGAGAGAGCCCTGAGCACCAGCGAAGGCGCGGCACAGCCAGAAGCGGGCCAATGAGTTGATCAGTGCAAAGCTTGAGACGGGTCAGGGGCCTGAGTGAAGGGTGGGGTGTTAGTCGCTCAGTCGTGTCCAGCTGTTTGCGACCCGTAGACTGTAGCTCTCCGGGCTCCTCTGTCCATGGAGCTCTCCAGGCCAGAATACTGGAGTGGGGAGCCGTTTCGTTTTCTAGGGAAACTCCCCGAACCAGGGATCAAACCTGGGTCTCCTGCACTATGGGCAGATTCTTTACTGTCTGAGTCCCTGAGGAAGACCCTCAAAGACCTAAAGTAAGAGCTAAAGTCATGAAACTGTTAGAAGGGAGCATAGCGGAAAACTTACGACTTCAGATTTGGCAGTGATTCTCACTGGGTGATTTCTCACTCATTTTGGATATGACACCAAAAGCTCACGCAGGGAGAGAAAATAAATAGGATGTAATCAAAATTAAAACTTTTATACATCAAAGGACATTATCAAGAGAGTGAAAAGGCAATCCCCAGAAGGCAAGAAAATAATTGCAAATTATTTTTCAAATAAAGGATTACTATCCAGGATATGTAGAGAACTCTTAAAAATTCACAACAATTACTAATGGGAGTTCTCTGGTGACGCAGCAGGAAATAATCCACCTGCCAGGGCAAGGCACACGGGCCTGACCCCAGGCCCAGGAAGGCTCCCTATGCCACGGGGCAACTAAACACGGGAACCACAGCTACTGAGCCCGGCACGCCAAGGACCAGTGCTCCATGACAAGAGCAACCACCGTGCTGAGAAGGCACAGCTGGAGCCCACGCGAAAGCAGCGACGACCCAGCACAACCGAAAGCCGATACGCTAAAGAAAATAAAAACGAAAATGGGCGAAGGACTTGAATAGACATTTCTCCAGGAAAGATGTGTGAACAGCCAACAAGCACATGGAAAACTGCTGACCATTGCTAATTGTCAGGGAAACAAAAGTCAGAACCACAACGGGAAGATACCACCTCACACCCATTCAGTTCAGTTGCTCCGTCATGTGTGATTCTTTGTGACCCCATAGACCGCAGCATGCCAGGCTCCCCTGTCCATCACCAACTCCAGAAGCTTGTCCATCAAGTTGGTGATGCCATCCAACCATCTCATTCTCTGTCGTCCCCTTCTGCCCTCAGTCTTTCCCAGCATCAGGGTCTTTTCCAGTGAGTCAGTTCTTTGCATCAGGTGGTCAAAGTATTGGAGCTTCAGCTTCGGCATCAGTCCTTTCAATGAATATTCANCATCAAGTTGGTGATGCCATCCAACCATCTCATTCTCTGTCGTCCCCTTCTGCCCTCAGTCTTTCCCAGCATCAGGGTCTTTTCCAGTGAGTCAGTTCTTTGCATCAGGTGGTCAAAGTATTGGAGCTTCAGCTTCGGCATCAGTCCTTTCAATGAATATTCAGGACTGATTTCTTTTAGGATGGACTGGTTGGGTCTCCTTGCCGTCCAAGGAACTCTCAAGAGTCTTCTCCAGCAGCACTGTTTGAAATCATCAGTTCTTCGGCGCTCAGCTTTTTTTATGGCCCAATTGTCTTATCCATACATAACTACTGGGAAAACCACAGCTTTGACTAAACGCACCTTCGTCAGCAAAGTAAGGTCTCTGTTTTTTAATATGCTGTCTTGGTCGGTCATAGCTTTTCTTTCAAGGAGCAAGTATTTTTAAATTTCATGGCTGCAGTCACCATCTGCAGTGATTTCGGAGCCCAAGAGAAGAAAGTCTGTCACTGTTTCGCCATCTGTTTGCCATGAAGTGACGGGACCAGATGCCATGATCTTCATTTTTTGAATGTCGAGTTTTAAGCCAGTTTTTTCACTCTCCTCTTTCACTTTCATCAAGAGGTTCATTTTCTGAGATTCCCACTTCATTTTCTGCCATAAGGGTGGTGTCATCTGCATATCTGAGGTATTGCTATTTCTCCTGGCAATCTTGATTCCAGCTTGTGCTTCATCCNTTAAGCCAGTTTTTTCACTCTCCTCTTTCACTTTCATCAAGAGGTTCATTTTCTGAGATTCCCACTTCATTTTCTGCCATAAGGGTGGTGTCATCTGCATATCTGAGGTATTGCTATTTCTCCTGGCAATCTTGATTCCAGCTTGTGCTTCATCCAGTCCAGCACTTCTTATGATGTACTCTGCATAGAAGTTAAATAAGCAGGGTGACAATATACAGCCTTGAGGTACTCCTTTCCCAGTGTGGAACCAGCCCATTGGACTTTGGTCAATAAAGCAGAAGTAGATGTTTTTCTGGAACTCTCTTGCTTTTTCCATGATCAAATGAATGTTGGCAATTTGATCTCTGATTTCTCTGCCTTTTCTAAATTCAGCTTGAACATCTGGAAGTTCACGGTTCACATATTGTTGAAGCCTGGCTCGGAGAATTTTGAGCATTACTTTGCTAGCGTGTGAGACGAGTGCAATTGTGCGGTAGTTTGAGCGTTCTTTGGCATTGCCTTTCTTTGGGATTGGAATGAAAACTGACCTTTTCCAGTCCTGTGGCCACTGCTGAGTTTTCCAAATTTGCTGGCATATTGAGTGCAGCACTTTCACAGCATCATCTTTCAGGACTAGAAATAGCTCCACTGGAATTCCATCACCTCCACTAGCTTTGTTCGTAGTGATGCTTCCTAAGGCCCACTTGACTTTGTACTCCAGGATGTCTGGCTCGAGGTGAGTGATCACACCATCGTGGTTATCTGGGTCATGAAGACCTTTTTTGTACAGTTCTGTGTATTCTTGCCACCTTCTCTTAATATCTTCTGCTTCTGTTAGGTCCATACCATTTCTGTCCTTTATTGAGCCCATCTTTGCATGAAATGTCGCCTTGGTAGCTCTCATTTTCTTGAAGAGATCTCTGGTCTTTCTCATTCTATTGTTTCCCTCTATTTCTTTGCACTGATCACTGAAGAAGCCTTTCTTATCTCTCCTTGCTATTCTTTGGAACTCTGCATCCAGATGCTTGTATCTTTCCTTTTCTCCGTTGTCTTTGGCTTCTCTTCTCTTCTCAGCTATCTGAAAGGCCTCCCCAGACAGCCATTTTGCCTTTTTGAATTTCTTTTTCTTGGGGATGGTCCTGATCCTTGCCTCCTGTACAGTGCCACGAACCTCTGTCCATAGTTCTCCAGGCGCTCTATCGGATCTAACGCCTTGAATCTATTTGTCACTTCCACTGTATAATCGTAAGGGATTTGACTTAAGTCATACCTGAGTGGTCTAGTGGTCTTCCCTACTTTCTTCAATAGAAGTCTGAATTTTGCAAAAAGGAGCTCATGATCTGAGCCATAGTCATTAGGCTGCTATTAAAACAAAACAACAAAAAGAACAAAATGGAAAAAACAAGCTGAGGTGGCGTGTGGGGAGACTGGAGCCCTGTGCCCTGAGCGCAGGAATGTAAATGGTACGGCTGCTGGCAAAGAGCGTGGAGGCTCCTCAAAGTGCAAACAGAGAATTGCCACAGGTTCCATCAGCTCCCTGGTGTCTCAGACAGTAACAAATCTGCCCACAGTGCAGGAGACTGGAGTTCAGTCCCTGGGTCGGGAAGATCCCCCAGAAAAGGGAATGGCAACCCACTCTGGGCTGCAGTCCATGGGGTCTCAAAGAGCGGGACACCACTGAGCGACTAATGCTTTCAGTTTCACAGGTCCAGCAATCCCATTTCTGGGTACGAATCCCCAAGAGCGGAAAGCAGGAGCAGGCTTGCACACTTGTGTCTGCAGCAGCAATGCTCACAAGAGCCAGGACGTGTCCATGGACGGCGGCATGTGGTCCGTCCACACAGTGGGGCTCGGAGGCATCATTCAGCCGCAAAGGACGGGCTCTGCGCGCCTCCATGTCTAGCAGGTCGGTCACAGAGCAGTCACGGAGACAGACGGAGAGCGGCGGGGGCCAGGGGCTGCAGGGAGGCGGCGTCCGAAGGGGACAGAGCTCCAGCCTCACGCTGTGGAGGCGCTGGGGGTGGGTGGCGGCCGGGGCTGCACAGCAACCTCTTCAGTGCACCGAGGTGTCACTGGAAAGTGGCTCAGAGGACACACTTACGTCGTGTGTTTCCCTGCAGTGAAGAAGCATGAAAACAGTCATACGGTGCGAGCTGTGCTTGTCTGAGTCCCGTCGGGAGCAGGGCCCACCCAGGGTCAAGCAGGGCAGGTCGTTGTGAAGGGTCATTTGTGACGACTGCAGGAGTGGGGGCTCCCGTCCCCCAGGGTTGAGGGGGGCCCACCTCCTGGGCGAAGGACGCCTCCCCAGAGCTGGCCTCAGGTGGGCACAGAGGACCCTGGGCGCCCAGGCTTGAGGCCAAGAGGGGCAGGAGGGAATGCGGGTTGGGCATCCCTTACATGTGTGTGGCAGAGAGGGGACTGGCTCGGGGTTGGCCCCTGGACGAGTCGGTGAAGTGATGGACCACAGCACCAAAGGGCGGTGAGCACCACCACCCCGCAGGGCCTGGAGGCCGGAAGGCTGGCCCGGCGTCCCAGCCAGGGTGCCCCGCTCCTCTGGGGGCGCAGATGGCTGGGCCCCTCCTGGGAGACGGCTGTGCCCCCAACAGGAGACGGCTGTGCCCCCAACAGGGGACGGCTGTGCCCTGCCCCCGGGAGATGGCTGTGCCCCCACTAGGCAGGGCTCTGTCTTGCATGAGAAGGGTAAATTCACTCTCTCGCGCGCGTCTTCAGAAGCTCAGGGAACTTTGTGAATTTGGAGAAAATGAAGGTGAAGATGAGCATGGCCACCTCCTGGGTCCCAGAAGGCGAGCCTGGGACGGCTGGTGGACCTGGACGAGAGAGCTGTGGCCACAGTGCCAGAGGGGCCGCATGGAACACAGTGGGGGGAGGGGGTACGGGGGGGCAGAGACCCCCCCAGCTTCCTGGCCGCAGGCAGCGAGGGTGTGCAGGCCTGTGGCCCACATGGAGGCCAGCCTCCTGGCACTGGACCGCAGGTGGACAGCACTGTCCCTGAAGCTGACCCGGCCAGGGGCCCCCAGGAAGTTGCCTGGGGACACAGGGAATCAGGCCCAGCTCAGCCCCGGGGCTGATGACCTGCTGATGAATAGGGTGCTGGGCAGACCAGCTGGGAGCCTGCACGGCGCCCAGCGGGGAGGGCTGCTGGCGACCACCCCTGGGCAGCCAGCCCCGCCTGGCCTGTTCTGCCCTAACTGGGGCGCCAGGTGACCTTGTAGCTGGTCTGGCGGGGCGCCTCCCACCAAGGCTGGCCTGTCTGCTCCAGGTCCCTGGGCCTCCTCTCACACCGCCCACACCCATCTCCTGCAGGGTCTCACCCTCCTGGCTGCCCCACCGCTGGACCCTCACCTGTCACCCTGGCCCCATGTTCATCCTTCAGTTCCCTCACCGCACCCCCATCCTGCCCTGATCTGTGATTCTGTCTACTGCCACCAGCCTCTAGGTCCCTGTTGTCATCCCCTCCTCCNTCCTGCAGGGTCTCACCCTCCTGGCTGCCCCACCGCTGGACCCTCACCTGTCACCCTGGCCCCATGTTCATCCTTCAGTTCCCTCACCGCACCCCCATCCTGCCCTGATCTGTGATTCTGTCTACTGCCACCAGCCTCTAGGTCCCTGTTGTCATCCCCTCCTCCAGGAAGCCCTCCTGGTGGTTTCCTGCTGCTGCCCTGAGCAACCCCCTCAGCCTCACTGCGCTCAGAGCAGAGAGGACCTTCCCGTGTGTCTGAGTGATGCTGCGAATCAGGTAACGAAGACACTGGCTCCTTCCCAGAGATGCTAGCGGCTGCTGACTTCGGGTCAGAGTGGGGAGCTTCCAGCCTTGGGTCCGGGCCCAGAGGGGTGGGCAGGGGTTGGAGCAGGGCCTCCCCCGAGTTGCCGAGGGTCCCCCCAGGGTGTGAGCCGGTGGGGGCTGGGCTGCAGGTGGCTCTGTGACTGACTGCCCGCAGCTGCTGCCAGTTCATCCGGGAAGGACGAAATGCCCAGCTTCCCTCGTCCTCACTGTGAGGGCCAGGAACACTGCGGGCAGCGGGGGCTCAGTGTCTCCACGGGAACAGGGACTGGGGGCTGTTGCCTCTCTCGATTCCCACTGTCTCAGGGGGCCCTGCGGACATCAGGGGGAGGAGGGCTGTCGGGGTCCAGACGCTGATCTGTTGTGGCTGACCCTGGGCCCTCTCTGGAGGGCGGGCTTACCTCCAGGGGGCGTCTCAGGGTCCAGAGCCCCCAGCTTGCCTCACCCAGTGCCTGTGTCCACTCCCACCATGCCCTGCAGGCCTGCGGTGCTAGGATCTGGCCTGGGTCTTCTTTGGCCCGGGTGCTTGGGATCCCTGTCTGCACACAGTAGAGACTCTGTCTGGCCCAGTTCCTTGGGCCCATGTTGTGGGGCTGCTGTTGGACCAGCATTAACTTTTAATTTCGAGTCTCCAGGCAAAGCACAATGGACTTTTGACATACAAATATTAAAAANGGTGCTTGGGATCCCTGTCTGCACACAGTAGAGACTCTGTCTGGCCCAGTTCCTTGGGCCCATGTTGTGGGGCTGCTGTTGGACCAGCATTAACTTTTAATTTCGAGTCTCCAGGCAAAGCACAATGGACTTTTGACATACAAATATTAAAAATTAAATTTCCCGAGTTCATTATCTGATAATTAGAACTAAATAACATCTTAACTGAGAGGCCAGCCCCACACAGATCAAGTCAGTTCCATTTAAGATTCCATTAGACCAGTGTCGGAGCCGTAAGTAATGGACCATAAAATTTAATTTGGAAATGATCTCGCGCTGTGACGGAGCGATAGCGCTCACAAAGGAGCGGGTGCGCGGGCGGCCGGGCTCGCGAGCCGGCGGAATTCAAAGGGACCCGCCGCCACGGCCCAGAAGAACATGTGTTCAGCGCCTTCTCCTTTCTCGGGCCCTGCAGGTATTTAAAAGTCAGAATTGACCAGTGTAGCTCCGTGTAATTACAAAGATCCCCTTATCGGAGTCTATTTGCAGGCGCAGAAAGAAAAGGCCGTGCTGGCGTCTCGCGGCTCATTTACATGCGCCTGGATCCGCTCCTTAATCACAGCGGATTCAATCGCACTCGGGCGGTTCTGTCCTCCCATCTCAGCCCGGCCACCTTGCCACTGGCCACAGGCGGGCCTGGTCATGGCCTCCGGTGGCCGCCTGCATCTGCCCATCCGGAGGAAGCCTCCCCGGCCCCCGGGGCCCCCTCGGCCCCCACAAAAGGGGGATGAAAGTGGCTATTAGTCCAGCATCCCACGGAACCAGGACAGCCACGCCTCAGGGGACCCAGGCACCGGGGTCCTCCTGGCCCATGAATCCCGGATGCGGGGTCAGCAGGCCCGAGACCTGCCCTCCCCCGAGGCATGACCCGGAGCCTGGTCCAGACCCCAGTACCCACTGCCATCCCCAGACCCATTCTCGGCTTTGTGTTAAAGCTGTGTGAGTGTCGGGCAGAACCTTCTGCAAGGCCTCTCCTGGAGTGCAGAGTGATGCCCTGGAGTTGGGGGACTCTCCGAGGCCCCGAGGGACCCAGGCTCACTCGGGCCTGGCCCTGCCTCACCAAGGACCGACTGCAGACACGTGACTCAGACCCCAAGAGCCCCGTTGGTACTGACCCGCTGGTCACACGCAGGACCCGATTCCGACCCTGGTCTAAGGCTGGTGGCATCCACCACCCACTGACCCTGGGTTCTGGATGCCCATCCGGGGGCCAGGGTGCCCTTGAGTGTCAGCTTCCTAGAGCCGCAGGGCGGGCCGTGGGTGGGGCCCCAGAGTGGTATGATGGGCGTGGCCTCAGAGTGGGCTGTGGACCTCAGAGTGATGTGATGGGCGGGGCCGTGGGCGGGGTCTCAGGGTGGGGTCTTGGGCGTGGCTGGTGGAGGATGAGGAGGCCACTGTGGCCTGGAAGTGGCACTGGCCGTGCATGGCTGTCAAGCAGCGCGGGGCATAGGCCACCGGGAACAACCAGGGCCGTGTCTCCGCAGCCCTGAGCACAGGCTGGACGCTGCTCCGCGACTCTATCGCCCAGCCCTGTGTTTTGCTGCAACTGGTCCCTACCCTGGATGGCTGCTCGGCTCCAAGGACCCCACACTTACCAGCGGAGCCCTCCTTTCGTGGGGCCGGGGCACCCCTGACCCGCCACCCCCGCCAGACACCCTGGCAGCAGGGAGCAGGCAGGCTGCGGGCCCGGCCCCCAGCTCAGTGGCCCCTGGTGGCTGTGACCTTGCAGCTTCACCTCCTCTCTGGGCAGGCCACTGGGTTCTGCCCCGCAGGTAAAACAGGGTGTTTGCAAAAGCCCCCTCCTCGGTGTCCAGGAGCCAGGAGTGCTGCGCCGGGGTCTCCTTGGAGCTACCCCTTTCGCTGTCCCTCTCAGCCCTCTGGCCTCTGTTCTCAACTTGGATATTAGTGCAGGCCTCACGCGCAGCCCACCCCTTACGTTCCCTGTGGCCCGAAGCAAGAGCAAGTGGTGGGGCCCAGGCACTGAGGCCAAGAGGAGCCCTCCCGCCTGGCTCTGAGCCCACGCCCTCCTTCCAGTGTCCGGGGATCCAGGCCAGGCAGACAGGTTATGAGATGAGAGAACGGGGCTGCGGCTGGGGGCCCCACAGCCTCGGGGGCCCACCAGGGCTGGGACCGCGGAGGGGAAGGAGGCCGAGGACACTCCCTCTCTCCCCGAGCCCGCACCAGGCACGGCCCCAACTCCTGTAGAAGCCCCCGCCACCGAGCCCGGAAAGCGTCTGAAATTAATTCTTGTCCTGGAGGCGGCGCGGGTGACCCACCGTGTCCGCGGCCTCCAGGCTCTCGGCGAGCGACCGACTCTGCGTCTTATCTCCCGAGCAGCCTCATTTGTTACTTCTCGGTGAGTACACCCACTCCCATTATTTCTGTAATTCTTGGCAATAACAGCCCTTCCCCTAATGAAACCTGCATTATTGGAAGGTTGCCGTCCTGACCCAGCGGAGATTAGCTGTGTACTTGTTATACTACATATGTAATTGTATAATTGATTTTAAAATTTACTTTTGTGTCCCCACATCATAAAGTAAGCAGCCCATTAGGAGGAGAAATATAATGAATACATCTCTAACCGTTTCTGCCCCAGAGAGAAGGGCATCCGGGGAGGTGTCCTCCAGGCTAGGCTGTAGGGATGCCCACTTCTTCCCCATCCAGTGTTTGGGGAGGGTTCTGCCCTCTTCATCTTTGGGGATCCCTCACGGGGCCATCCTCCAGGCAGGCCTGGGGCTTGAGTGTGTGGGTGTCTGAGGGTGTCCGTGGTGGATGGGGGAGAGCCCAGCACTCTGACCACCTTCCAGCCCCAAGAGTGGGAGGGGAGCCACACCTCCTCCTGCCGGTGGCGAAGTTGCCCTCACGTGCAACCACGCCCAAGCTTGCGGCCCCCCAGTCCCAGTCCCAGCACAGGGCGGCCCTCCCCAGGGCCCAACAGCCCGGCTCTTGCTGAGCCCTGTCCTGGGCGCCTCTTGGCCTGAGCTCCAGCAGACCCAGCTGCCTGTGGGTGGAATGGAGGGGTTGCCTCCTGGGGAGGCCTGAGGGCTGAACACCCCGCCACCTGGTCCCTCCAGACTGGGGTCTCTGCCTCCACCTCACCAGGTCACGGATCTCTGAGCTCCGCTGCTTGCTGCCTGCCCTGCTGGGCCCTCTGTGGGGAAGGGGCCCAGGCCCCAGCCGCAGCCCCAGCCTACCGCGGTGACCTAGGTGGTGAACCCAGACGAGGAGGTACCCGAAGACTGGACCTCACCCGACAGTATTTTCAGACATGCAGTGGTCACTGCAGTCAATTCTAGAATCTTCTCATCCCTAGCCGGTCCCAGCCCCTGTCCCCACCAAGCCACCATTCATCCACCGTCAGTACACAGACTGCCTGTCTACCTGTCTGAATGCCGTCATGGCAGCTCCCCGATGCCTACGGGCACCAGGGTGGCACACACAGGTGCGCGCACACGCCTGCCCCGCCTGGATGCGTGTGGATGCCTGTATGGATGTGCACACACCAGGAGAGCTGCAGGCCGGGCCTGAGCTGGAGTCGGGTGCTGAGAGGACACAGCTGACTCCTGCCCTCTTGTGCTGGTAAAACGGAACAGGACCCTACGGCCCTTGCCCCCCGCTCACCATGGCCTCTGCCTGCCTTTGCCTGTGGAAGACTTTAGTTAAAGAGTAAATTTAATCAGAGAAGTGACAAATGTGGAAACAAAGGGAGACAGTCAGAGGAAGCTAAATAATAATAGTGTCGTCATTAAACACAGTCAAGGGCCTTTAGTTCTTTCTCTGGGTCTGTAGATAGTATTCTGAGCCATATCCTGTGAGCTGTTTTACAGACACCGAAACCCCGGGTGGAGAAGTAGCCATGATGATCAGACTGTACCCAGGACATGAGCTGCCACAATTCTGAGAACTGAACGCAAAGAAATGGGAACAAGTGCACCCGGAAGTGAAGGTAAACTGCACCTAAAACCACCAAGATGCTGCCAGTCAGACCTCTGACGACCAATGGAAGATGACTCTTAGAGATGACTGCTGCTTCTGCACGTAACCCACCCCTCACCCTCGACTCTTGTCTATAAANAACGCAAAGAAATGGGAACAAGTGCACCCGGAAGTGAAGGTAAACTGCACCTAAAACCACCAAGATGCTGCCAGTCAGACCTCTGACGACCAATGGAAGATGACTCTTAGAGATGACTGCTGCTTCTGCACGTAACCCACCCCTCACCCTCGACTCTTGTCTATAAACGCTCTCACCCCCTGCTTGTCATCTGGCCTTTGGACACATGCCTGCCACCCTCCACCGCCCCCCCCCCCCAATTTCTGGCATCTGAAATAAAGCAAAATTTCCTTTCCACCAACCTGGCCTGTTTACTGGCTTTTGAGGGGCCAGACCGGACCCCCCATGCATAGTTTTTAATAACATTGGGGCTGCAACCTGGGCCTCAGGCTCTCAGGGAGAGCTTCCCGGCCACAAGGGAAGGGGCGGGGCACCGGGCACTGCCCAGAATGCTGGCCTTGCTGCGCGCTGGCCTGGGACAGTCAGGCAGGGCTGGACGAGTGGGGGGACCTGCGCGAGGCAGGAGCCTGGCTGCTCTGCAGCCCAGGTGAAGCCTTTGTGCAGACAGTGAGCCCGGGAAGGTCACTGTTCCACATCCATAAAGCCCTGCCTGGCGGGAGCCCCATAACGGGCTGGTGAGAGCAGGCTTGCAGTCTGCGCCCAGAGACCTAGGTGACCTCTGACAAGAGTCCAGGTCCTCCTGGTGCGAACAAGGCCACGAGATGATGAGCTGTGGGGTCAGCTCTCATGCCCAGCTCTGGCACTGGGGCTTGGGCTAGTTTTTGAGGAGCAGCTCCTTTCCCAAGGAGGAAGGCGGGGAGGGTCTGTGAGCGGATCGTGTGGATGGGGCTGGAAACAAGGTTCATTACAGCCACTTGTACTAAAGGGAAAAATCAATGACTCAGTGATCAGCAGAGGTGGGCCTAGTGATCAGCTGGAGCTTGGAGGAGGGTGGGGTCAGGACCCCAGTCATCCATTGGGCTTCTCTCCCCAGGGCCACCAAGACGTGCGCTTTTCAGGGGGCACTTCTGTCCGGATGCCCAGACGGCTCTGTGTGGCCAAAGAGCCCCCACAGCTGTGCCAGCCACTGCTTGGGCTCAGCGCCTCAATGGACGAGGAAGGGCCCGCTCCAGGCTCTGGCCACCATCTGGGACCAGGGCGCACCGGACACCAAGTGGCCCTCTGCCCCTGCTTGGAAGACGCTGGCTCCCTCCCCCTCCACCAGCTGCAGCCCCCGTCCCAGTGGAAGCAGTTGGCTCCTCCTCCGCAAATCCTGCAGGCCCAGCCGTCAGGGGCTCCAGGGAGCGGACTCATCAGATAGCCCTTAGATCACCCATCAGACACTGCAGGGAGAGGGTGTTTCCTTGGCCTGGTTAAGACGCACGTAACAGAGTATATGTAGGAAAGCCGGCTACTTAATCACGGAGATGAAGAGCCACCGCGAGAGACCGTTCTGCTTAAAAAATGTGGTGGCAACTTGCAAATACGCTTTTAGAAGCAATTTTATTACAAACTGTCCCATCGGGCAGTGCCTGGGAAATTACGGGATGCTGCCTTCATTCCTCAGAGTCTGGGCTGCAGTGGGCGGGAGCCTGGGGGGGATTTGTCTTGTGGAGCCGGGAGGGACTGGGAGGGGAGGGGAGGGCTGGGGCTGGGTAGGAGTAG
>SJYA01008167.1:0-11809 GCA_006410615.1 Neotragus moschatus | reverse complement strand
TCTGTGCTCCGTGTCTGTTAGAGACCTGTTCATCTGGGTTGTAGTTTAGAGTCTACGTGTAAGTGACATCATATGGCATTTGTCTTTCTCTCTGACTTACGTCATTTAGGACGACAATCTCTAGGTCCACCCACGTGGCCGCAAAGCGGCGTCACTTCACTCTTCTTTGCGGCTCAGCAGTGTTCCACTGAGCACATAGGCACCGCGCCTTCTTTGTCCATTCACCTGCCCACGGACATTTATATTGTTGCCATGTCTTGGCAAGTGTGAAGAGTGCTGCTATGAACATAGGAGTGTATGTATCTTTTTCAGTTAGAGTTCTGTCTGGATATGTGCTCAAGAGTGGGCTGGCTGGCTCAAACGGCAACTTTATTTTTTAGCTTTTTTTAAGGGACCTCCGTACTGTTTTCCATGGTGGCTGCACCAACATCCATCTCCACCGAGAGTGTAGAAGGGCTCCCTTCTCTCCACACCCTCTCCGGGATCTGTGATTCATAAACTTTTTGATGATGGCCATTCTGACCGGTGTGAGGTGGTACCTCACTGTAATATCGATTTGCGCTTCTCTAATAATCAGTGAGCATGAGCATCTTGAAGACGAAAATTCTCTTAATCCTCCCGCGAGCCGCGGTGGGGCACGGCTCCGCTTGGCTGGTACAGTTTCTTCTCATGCTCGGTCTACCTGAGTGGAAGCTTTTAAGATTCCATCTTGTCCCGAAAAGACTTTAAGGTAGCTTACCAAGATCTGTAAAATTTCTCAGAAATAAGATAATTTGAAAGTTTGCAAAGGAAAATGAAGCACAGGGAAACTAAGGTTGTGGAAGTACGGTAATTAAAGGTAACCTTCAGCTCTGCCTGAACGGCGGCTGTGAGCAAGACATGGCTTCCGGGCTCTGGCTAGCTTGTGCTCCACGATCAGGCTGATGCGTCCCATTTCACAGATAAGGAAACTGAGGCCCAGAAGGAGGAAGGCTTTTGCCCAAGGTCACTGCGCTGGCAAAAGGGGGGAAGGTGGGAGTCCACAGTCTCTCAGCACGTGGGAACACCTCCTCCCCTGGCCCTGTGCTTTTGGCCCCAAAGCCTGGATTTAGGAATGCGAGACCACCTGTGGGTGGCAGAGCCCTAAATGCCCGCTCGGGGGACCTCAAGATGAGCTGCTTCTGGGCATGAGCGAAAGCTCCGCTTTCCGTGGGTCAGGATTCCCAGCTGGAAGCAACAGAGGCCGAGTCTGGTTCTCCATCTGAGACAAAGCATGATGCAAGGCCCTGTGCGGACAGACTGAGGGCCGCCTGGGAGGCCACGCGTGGGAGAGCCCGTGTCTTCCCCCAGCCCCCGCCCCTGCCACCAGGGTGTCCTGACACAGCCCCCGGACAATAGTGCCGCAGCCTTCCGAGAGAATCCGAACCCTGCCTCTCTGGTCCAGACGTCGGACCGCACACGGGCACGTCTGATTGGCGAAGCCTGGGTCACCTGAGCATGGCCCAGTTGCCAGGGAGACAGACCCGGAGGACTTCCCACCCGCTTCCATAGGGGTGGCTTTTTATCCCTCAACACAACACCCAGAAGATCTCCCAACAGGAAGGGAGGCTGGGTGCTGAGCAGCCCCTCCCTCAAATGATGAAAACCATCGCATCCTCTCTGAGGAGTCCCCCAGGACAGCCTCCCATGTAGGTCCACCGAGAACCACAAGCTCTAACTGCCGGAAAGGCCAGGGGTGAGGGGCTGGTGCCTTTCTGGGTCAAGGAAGCCCCTGAGTTAAGGGGCAGGAAAATTGAACAGACCCGGGGTGGCCCAGGACCTCAGTTCAGGGGCAATTTGGGCCCCTTTGTCACAGACGCTCGCGGGTGCTTGGGGATCCTTCTGTCCTCGGCTGTTGCAAAAGCACCTTTATGGAATTTATCAAGAACTCGGCATCTTCAGGGTGCTGCCTCTGGACCCCCACCCCCACCCCCCTGCTGCTCTCCAGGACCAACTGCCCCAAACAGCCTGTCTGGTCCCAGAACCAAAATCACCCCCCAGGCCAGTGCAAAGCTGCAGTTGTCTACCACGTGGGGTGACTTGCATTTTAGATTGTTCACTCCAAACCCACTGGCTGGCAGGGACGGAGCCGCTGACCAGTTTGTTTGTTTGAGTTCATTTGGCTTTGTTTGGTTTGTTAAGCTGTCCACATGGTTGGGGTCAAAGCGCTCGTACAGGGTGCGCTGCGAGCCTCTGTCCGCCCGCCTCCCTTTTTGCCCTGCTCTGCTCTGTGCCAGAGAGGACAGCAGGGGCCAGGAGACCGTGTCCGCTTGCCCCTGTTACCCTCTGGATTCGGGAGGCGGCAGGCCGCGGGGACCAGAGAACAGGAGAGGAACACTGATGTCTGTTCTCCCGGCCACTCTCACCAGGCTGGGCCCACTGCTGAGGCCACAGTGCCCAGAGGCAACCCATTCCTCCAGCCTGACCCTGAGGCCAGGCCCTCCCCTTCTCTCATCTCTGGGTATCTGCCTGTTGCCGGCATCCAAGTGCCTCTCCAGCCCTTATGACTTCCTCTAACCCGATCACGCCTCTGCAAACTGTTCCTTCATTAAACTTGTTTCAGGCTGATCTGTGTCTGCCCACCTCCAAATTCATAAATGAGTACCCTGAGGTCCAGCCCCTCTGAATGTGGCTGTATTTGGAGACGGGGCCTTTAAAGAAATAAAGTAAAATGGGGTCACTAGGGTGGGCCCTAATCCCACAGGACTGGGGTCCTGATAAGAAGAGGAGGTCAGGACACAGATGCTCACAGAGGGACGACCCTGTGAGGACACAGGGAGGAGACGGCCGTCTGCACACCCAGGAGAGAGGCCTCAGGAGGACCGCCCCGCCCACACCTGGGTCTTGGATTCCAGCCTCCAGGACTGGAGACAGTGAGTCCTGTTGTTTAAGCAAAGCCCCATGTCTCACTGGAAGGAGCTGGCTATTGGCTACCAGGCCCTAAATGGTATTAATGCACACCACAGCAATTTCATACCAAGGGCTTAGAAGGTGCTGGGCCGGGTTCTTCCTACATGGATTCCCTTATCCTTGTCCCCACCCTCAAAGATGGGCACATTGGTGTCCCTGTTACCCCAAACCACAGAGCAGATACCCAGGCAGAGTCTGACAAGGCTCCAGAGGGTGTGCGGCTGGGACCGATGCCCGCTGAACTCATCCACACCGCACTTCTCTGACCACGAGAGGACGGGTTGCCCAGAGTGAAAACACAGCCACCACATTCTCCCAAAATGGTCCTACATTCTTTAGACTGAAATTAAAAGAAGGGGCCGGAACACAGCTCTGGGTACTTCTTCCTGTCCTGTTTTGCCATCCCTGGCACAGGTGATGACTTGAGGGTCCTGCCCATGTGCATGGAAGCGGCTAGAAGATGTCCTTCCATTCCCAAATACTCCAGCCGCCGTGATCAAAGGCCGCAGAACTGCTCCACACATTGCCAACAGCTGGATGTTGTTCCAGATCCGGCTCAGTGGGCCGCCGGAGGGCTTGCCCTGCCACCAGCAGCCCGCTCACCATGCAGGGCGCTGAGGGCCAGGCCTGCCGCTCACCAGCAAGGCCACTTGTTGGGCGGGAGCTCGCTGACAGCTGCAGCGGGGGCGGGGTGGGCGGCAGGGCTGCCTTTTCAAAGGGGGACACAGGGACTTCCCTGGTGGTCCAGGGGCTGGGACTCCACGCTGCCAATGCGGGGGCCTGAGTTCGATCCCTGGTCAGGGAAGTTAGATCCCTCGTGCCACAACGAAAGATCCCGCACGCTGCAGCCACGAGCAAGGATTCCGAGTGCTACCACTAGGACCTGGCACAGCCAAACAGATTTAAAAAAAAGCAGCCTGCGCGGCAGGACCAACCTGCAGGCCAGGCCTCCATCCGACGCCCTCCTTCCAGCCAGCATAGCCCCAAGTCTCAAAGGCTGATCACGGTTGATTTTTAAATCAAATGTTTCGTAATGGGGAGCATGGGGGTGGCCTGGGGACACGACTCACTCTGCTTTTCAAGGATAAAGGAGGCCAGCTCCCCATTGGCCTGGCCCCCGGGTGACCGGCCCTGTGCAACGACGCCAGGCCATCGTGGGCGGAGTGTCTCAAGGCCCTGAGCCCTTTGGAGATAGCTGGGGTCAGAGTTTCGCTTTTCCTTCTCAGATTCCCTCCCAAGTCTGGGAAAGCATTATCTTGAGGGTCTGTGAACAGTCCTGTCTCTGAGTGGCTGTATTTTGCATACGTGGCTGAAAGGGAGGGAGAAAAGCCCCCCAGGGGCCTCAGGGAGCCCTGCTCTGGGAGGAGGTGGCCGGTGTCCCCAGGGCCAATGCTGCTGATGTTTTCTTTGTCTGGGAATAATCATCTCCCAGGCAACTCTGAAAAAGGGGCTGTCCTTTGGGAGACATCTGTCCCCTTGTGTGGAAGACCTCGAGCAACACCGGGGCTGCCCTGCGGTTCTAGGGGCCCCGGTCTCCAGCCATCGGCCGCGCTAACTTCCCCACAAGTACCAATATCAGATGCTTTTGCTGGCCAAGTACCTGAAAACAGCTGAGCCTTAAGAAACAGATCCCCCGGGAAATGACAGATGCCTTCTTGATTGTTTTATTTTTAAAATAAACTCTATGGGAAGTGATCCTTCTCTGGAGACCATTTTACCCTGGACTCCTGAGAAAAGCTTGGTGTCTCAACTGGTGTGTGTGTGTGTGTGTGTGTGTGTGTGTGTGTGTGTGCATGGGCGCACACGATAGTCACTCACTCGTTTGCGACTCTGCGACCCCATGGACCATAGCCCACCAGGCTCCTCTGTCCATGGGGTTCTCCAGACAAGAATAGTAGAGTGGGACGCCACTTGCTCCTTTACTGAGGACTCCCGGGATAGTCCTGGGGTGAGAAAGCACCAGGTGTGTTGAATTACAGACACATCTACCATCCTCAGACAACTCTGAAACCATCTGGAGCCTGCCATCTCCCTACCATCCCCCACCCACCCCACCTCCGGTTTATAGCCAAGAGCCTTGGCATCGATACTCTTTACTCTGAAAAAAAAAAAAAAGGCTGTTTTCTAAATATTTCCACGATTAATTAGAGTCCGTTTAACTCCCCAAACTCAAACAACATGGGCAGGCTTTAAGGGTAAACGGGCCACAAGATGTTAGTCATACCTGGAAGATCACTAGCTGAGTGTCTTCCCTCCGGCCCTTCACCAACTTCATTCTGCAAACAAACAAATAGACCAAGGTTGACGAGAGGCCAAGGAGGCCCCAGCGTGAACTCTGGATGTAGGAAATAAAAAGGGCTGATTACGGGTTCTTTCTTTTGTTTCCATGGCCTTCTCAACCCATAATAATGTGTTGCAAGGAGCGTGGCGGGTCCATCCATGCAAATTCCAAATTCTAGAGAAACAAACGGGAGTTTGGTACGGTGCACTGGAAAGAGTTCTGGAGTTGACTAGAAGTTTCTGGAACACATTGGACCTGGATATGACTCCCAGTTCTGCCACTTACTAGCTGTGAGGACTTGGGCAAGCCTTGGTCCCCCCTGGGAGCCAGCTTCCTTAGCCATGAGTGGGAAGCATAACTCAGATCTCATGTGATTGAGGTCACATGGGTAAAGATAACTGTTACTTTTAGTCGCTAAGTTGTGTCTGACTCTTTCTGAACCCATGGACTGCAGCACGCCAGGCCTCCCTGCCCATCACCAACTCCCGGAGCTTGCTCAAGCTCACGTCCATTGAGTCGGTGATGCCACGCAACCATCTCATCCTCTGCCACCCCCTTCTCCTCCTGCCTTCAATCTTTCCCAGCATCAGGGTGTTTTCCAGTGAGTCAGCTATTCCCATCAGGTGGCCAAAGGCCTGGAGTTTCAGCTTCAGCATCAGTCCTTCCAGTGAATATTCAGGACTGATTTCCTTTAGGATGGACTGGTTTGATCTCCTTGCAGTCCAAGGGACTCACAAGAGTCTTCTCCAGCACCACAGTTTGAAAGCATCAATTCTTTGGCGCTCAGCCTTCTTCATGGTCCAGCTCTCACACTGATACATGACCACTGGAAAGACCATAGCTTTGACTATGAGTGGCTATTTAATTCCAGTGACTTGAGTTGCCTGAAGTCTCTGAGGCCAAGGCTACTCTCCTGCGTCTGAGGGGGAAGATGGACAGTGTGGGCTCACAAAGCCTGTGTCATGCCCGGAAGCCATGGATGATACTTCTGGTCTCTCCCCAGAGGCAGCCCCTGGGCCACAGGTCCTCTCCAGAGCTGCCTGAGTGCCAAGGGGACATGGGGAGAGGCCATGGGGAGAACGCAGTGTGGTCTCCACTCCCCTTGCAGGCACTCGGGGCGTGTCAGGGAGGAAATCTCAGTCTGGTGCCTGGAGCTCCATGCCCTCTTTACCAAGTGGTCCCCCGGGGACCGGCACCATGTCAAGCTCAGGGTCCCCGGGGTACAGACCCCAGGTCAACCTGAACATGGTTGTACTTGTATTGCCCTTTATCAGACCGCCACCTTCTGCTCATGGATGGTGAGTCTGATTTTCCATTTCCAACCACAGTATCCGGTTCTTTAAAAACACATTTGATAAGTCTCTAAGCAGGAAGCGTTTGGGTTCCAGCTCTTACCGCTGCGTGACCTCAGGCAAAGGGCTGCGCCTCCCTGAGCCTCAGTTTCCTGAACTGTAAAGTGGGGATGACAATAGAATGGGTGGCACACAGCTAATAACTGTGAAGTGCTTGGAACAGGGCCTGGCACACAGTCAGGGCTGCGGAAACGCTCGCTAAATAAACAGACACCCAAGGGGAAGCGCCAGGCAGGTGGCTGCCTCTGTTGTCAGGCCCCGGCACGGGTTAAGGCCTCAGACACGGACCCGTGTCAGCTGCAGTCCTCTGCATCCGTGCGGGTGCCCAGGCTCACTCCAGCGACTCGGTGCCACAGTCGGGAGCTCCTGGTATCAGCGGCAAGCAGCTGCCTCCAGTCCCCAGCTGCCCAGAAGGCTGGGCTGGTTTCTCCCAGCTCACCGTCCTCCCTCGAGTCCTCCTCCTCCTCCTCCAGCTCCACTCCCCCACCCCTCCCCCCTCCTCCCTCTCCCCCTGCTCCCTCCTCCTCTTAGCCACTGAACTCTGCTCAGCCTTGCCCAGGGCCTTGGGCCATCTTGGGACCCCCTCAGTCCTTGCAGGCACTTTCGTGAGACACTTCAGTTCCCTTTCATTAATTTATTTGTTTATTTTTGTCTGCGTCGGGTCTTAGAGGCTTCACTGTGGCACTTGTTGTGACAAAGGGGCTTCTCAGTAGTTGTGGGGCTTAGGCTTAGTCGCCCCAGAGAATGTGAGATCTTAGTGCCCCAACCAGGGATCAAACCCACGTCCCCTGCATTAGAAGGCCAATTCTAAACCGCGTGACCACCAGGGAAGCTCCCCTCCTCAAGTCCTTTCAAAAGGCTTCTTGGAAACAGCCCCAAGGACCATCAATGGATAATTAGATAAACAAATGTGACCTCACCAGACCACAGAATATCATTCAATCTCAAAAAGAAACGGCGTTCTGAAACGTACTATAACGTGGATGAGCCTCAAAAACATCATGGATTAAAAAGAAAGAAAATTATGAGAAGAGAAAGCCACTGTGGAAGGGATGAGACACAAAAGACCACACGTGGCGCAGTTCCGCTGACGTGAGGGTCATGGATGGACCCGCCAGAGAGGAACGGCGAGCTGACGGTGCCGGGGGCTGGGAGGGGCTGTGGTCCTCCGGGGTCCTGGGTTGTGCTCACAGTGATGGCATGTTCTCAAACTACCAGGAAAGTCCCAAACGTCACTGAACTGGACTTTAAAATGGCTGATCTTATATTATGTGAAATGCACCCTAATGCTACTTTTTCCCCCCCAAAAAAGGACTTGCTTGCTCAGTTCAGGGCAGCCACCTGAGCCCACAGTCGGCCTGGCCCTGCCTTCAGACCCCTCCCGCCCCCGACCCCATCATCTACCAGGCCACCCTGTTCCGTCACTTCTGTTCCTTTCCCTGGCCTCTCCCCTAAAGCCACCCTTAACCCCCAGAAACCCCATCCACCCCAGTTAACTCCCACGTCAGGGCCCGTCAGGGGCCGCTGTGGCTCCAAGATGCCCCCAGGAGCTGCTTCCCCTGCCTTAAAGCGCCAGCAACGTGGCCCTGCCCGCTCATCTGCGGACACAAACACCACCCTCTAATCCAGGGCTTGGGATGCGTCAGGTTCTGGGCTGGAAGTGTCTCTCTCCAGCTTCCTCAAACTCTCGAGAGGCAGCTCCTGCCAAGGCCCTTTTCACTGATACACACCAAGGAGCCAAAGCAACTTGTCCACGGCTGGGTGGGTCCCTCTCCTTCCCTGTGAGGCCCGGGGCTTAACGCCTCTGCCAGCTTGCTTATCTCTTCAGACTGTACCCATGCTCGGGGGGTGGTGGACACCCCTTGCACCCTCACCTGCTGCCAGCCCTGAGTAGGGGCCCTAGGCCCTGAGCGAGAGATGCTCAGAGAATCGGACTGGAATAAAAACAGACTTCTCGAGACTCTCGGAAGAGAGCCTTCCGCCGCCCTGTGACCCCGGACGTGTTCCAGGAATGAGAGACAGTGGAGGCAGGGTGTATGCGACAGGCTGGACATCTCCTGGTCTCTCGAGGGGCCTGGGTGACTGCAGGGGACCCACAGAGGGACCTGTGGTTGGCGGGGGTTGGCTGTAGGCCCCATGACACTGTCCATCAGGCAGCTCTGGCCTCCGACCTGCCCCTGAGCAGAATCGGGGGCAGTGGAGACCTTGAATGGAGTCTGATAAGGTCTGGGGAGGGCTGAGCCTGTCCCAGCGGGGCCCTGGCCTCACCCTGCAACGCCTATTTAAAACCAGCCCAGGGCCTGAGTGCTGGCCTTCGCTGCAACTGCCTTCTCCCCCACCCCCTCGCTCCCTCCCGGCCCGCTTTGCCGAAAAGGGAAACCATTTTCCATAATTACAAGCATTGTGCTTGTGATTACTGTATTCCGAAATGACGGCTGTGACAGCAGGCGCACCCCCTCCCCGGGACAGTCCACTCGCCCCACTCTGCTTCTGACATCAACATCTCCCTGACTGCGCAGGGGGTGGGCGGTGGGGCTCCCCAGAAGGAAAAGGAGTTGGGACCCAGGGCACCCCTTCTTCTAGGGCACTTGCTCCCTGTCCAGGCCACAGGGGAAGCCCAGCCTGGCAACATTTACCAAAATAGCAGCCGAAACCAATCTTTGTAAAAACGAGCCGGTTTGGGTACTTACTGAAATATCTTTTAAAACTTGATAGGATGAAATATCTTTTTAAAAAGGGTTTGGATCTCTGACGGGCTCTTTTGCATATGTTGGACACAGCTGAAGGGTTTCATCAGAAGGCANTGGATGAGCCTCAAAAACATCATGGATTAAAAAGAAAGAAAATTAGGAGAAGAGAAAGCCACTGTGGAAGGGATGAGACACAAAAGACCACACGTGGCGCAGTTCCGCTGACGTGAGGGTCATGGATGGACCCGCCAGAGAGGAATGGCGAGCTGACGGTGCCGGGGGCTGGGAGGGGCTGTGGTCCTCCGGAGTCCTGGGTTGTGCTCACAGTGATGGCATGTTCTCAAACTACCAGGAAAGTCCCAAACGTCACTGAACTGGACTTTAAAATGGCTGATCTTATATTATGTGAAATGCACCCTAATGCTACTTTTTCCCCCCCAAAAAAGGACTTGCTTGCTCAGTTCAGGGCAGCCACCTGAGCCCACAGTCGGCCTGGCCCTGCCTTCAGACCCCTCCCGCCCCCGACCCCATCATCTACCAGGCCACCCTGTTCCGTCACTTCTGTTCCTTTCCCTGGCCTCTCCCCTAAAGCCACCCTTAACCCCCAGAAACCCCATCCACCCCAGTTAACTCCCACGTCAGGGCCCGTCAGGGGCCGCTGTGGCTCCAAGATGCCCCCAGGAGCTGCTTCCCCTGCCTTAAAGCGCCAGCAACGTGGCCCTGCCCGCTCATCTGCGGACACAAACACCACCCTCTAATCCAGGGCTTGGGATGCGTCAGGTTCTGGGCTGGAAGTGTCTCTCTCCAGCTTCCTCAAACTCTCGAGAGGCAGCTCCTGCCAAGGCCCTTTTCACTGATACACACCAAGGAGCCAAAGCAACTTGTCCACGGCTGGGTGGGTCCCTCTCCTTCCCTGTGAGGCCCGGGGCTTAACGCCTCTGCCAGCTTGCTTATCTCTTCAGACTGTACCCATGCTCGGGGGGTGGTGGACACCCCTTGCACCCTCACCTGCTGCCAGCCCTGAGTAGGGGCCCTAGGCCCTGAGCGAGAGATGCTCAGAGAATCGGACTGGAATAAAAACAGACTTCTCGAGACTCTCGGAAGAGAGCCTTCCGCCGCCCTGTCACCCCGGACGTGTTCCAGGAATGAGAGACAGTGGAGGCAGGGTGTATGCGACAGGCTGGACATCTCCTGGTCTCTCGAGGGGCCTGGGTGACTGCAGGGGACCCACAGAGGGACCTGTGGTTGGCGGGGGTTGGCTGTAGGCCCCATGACACTGTCCATCAGGCAGCTCTGGCCTCCGACCTGCCCCTGAGCAGAATCGGGGGCAGTGGAGACCTTGAATGGAGTCTGATAAGGTCTGGGGAGGGCTGAGCCTGTCCCAGCGGGGCCCTGGCCTCACCCTGCAACGCCTATTTAAAACCAGCCCAGGGCCTGAGTGCTGGCCTTCGCTGCAACTGCCTTCTCCCCCACCCCCTCGCTCCCTCCCGGCCCGCTTTGCCGAAAAGGGAAACCATTTTCCATAATTACAAGCATTGTGCTTGTGATTACTGTATTCCGAAATGACGGCTGTGACAGCAGGCGCACCCCCTCCCCGGGACAGTCCACTCGCCCCACTCTGCTTCTGACATCAACATCTCCCTGACTGCGCAGGGGGTGGGCGGTGGGGCTCCCCAGAAAGAAAAGGAGTTGGGACCCAGGGCACCCCTTCTTCTAGGGCACTTGCTCCCTGTCCAGGCCACAGGGGAAGCCCAGCCTGGCAACATTTACCAAAATAGCAGCCGAAACCAATCTTTGTAAAAACGAGCCGGTTTGGGTACTTACTGAAATATCTTTTAAAACTTGATAGGATGAAATATCTTTTTAAAAAGGGTTTGGATCTCTGACGGGCTCTTTTGCATATGTTGGACACAGCTGAAGGGTTTCATCAGAAGGCAGCTTAATTGGAGCCAAGAAATGAAAGGAAGAGAAATGGCTTCGATCAGAAAGAATCAACATCTATTAATGCTGTTTAACACATTCCAGCTGATAATAATAATACGGTAAACAATGTGAGTTTTAAACCTGGCTAGCTAGACAATAGCTCTTCTCTGCCCTCCAAAGGTAAACAATGATGGTTAAAAATAGCCCCAGGACCTATTTACATTTTTTTCCTCCTGAGCGTTTTTTGGTTTATAGTTCGTCATTCCAGGGGTTAGAATTCTAAAATTTTCTCTGTGTATTTACACAACGGAGCTATTGCTATGTATCACGTTGGCTATCAGACCTTTCCAAGAAAAATGAGTTCGTATCTGGACTCCCACACAACAGTGGTTTGGGTCAGCTGGAAGGGCTCTGGGAAATTCACGTGGCCCCAGCAAGGGCCCCTGCGGTGCCTTTTCTCCGTGCAGCGTCCCCTGCCCTCCTGGGTATACATCTGGAGTACACAGCCTCTGGGCAGCCTCTGCACAGAGTGTCCCTCCACAGCACCCCTCCAGGTGCCTCAACGCCCAGTTTTCCAGTCCAGAGCAAAACAAGATAAATACCAAGGACAATCCCAGGTCACCTCTCTCCCTGAC
>SJYA01008166.1:0-15267 GCA_006410615.1 Neotragus moschatus | reverse complement strand
CCCAGCCCCCTCCCTGCCACCTGGCTCCATTCTCTTCTCCTGGGAGCAACGAGGAAAATGGGGGAAACACATGAATGGACAATTCACACACATAAAGTCCTCAAGCATGCGAACGGTGTCCAAATTCATTCATTGTGGAGAAGTGCAATTTAAAGCAATATCGATATACCCCTAATAAAAATTAAGATACAGCCACGTATTCTTGGTGAGACTATGGCAACCAGGTGCTCTCACGCACTTCTCCATTTGCACTCATGCAGATTAGAGCTTCCCTTGCAGGAAAAGGTGGCAATACCCAAGACAGCCACGTACGCACTTACCTGTCAGCGCAGCAATCCCACGTCTAGGAAGCCGTCCTGAAGACACACCTGCAACATGGGAAATAGAGCCACACAAAATCCTTCACTGTCATGTTGTTTGTTATTGCAAAATACTGGAAACTGCTTAGAAGTTTATAAGTAAGAGAGGGGTTGAATCAACTCTGCTACCTCCACGCAGTGGAGGAGGAAGATGGTGAGCTGACCTGGAGTGATCTCCAGGATATGCGGTGAAGTGAAAAACGCAACGTGCAAGAGAGTTCCTACAGCACGCTGCCCTTCATGTGAGAAAGAAGGCAGTCTAACACACTCATTTATGCAAAGGAAATGCAGGAATAAAAACAGACACTGAAGAGATGAACTACATACAGCAGTGAGGAACAAAAATGGAGCTGCCATGTGACCTAACAATCGCACTTGTGGGCACGTACCCAGAGAAAACCGCCATTCGGAAAGGTGCAGGAGCCCCAGTGTTCACCACAGCAGTAGTGACAACAGCCAAGACATGGAATCAACCTAGATGTCCATCAGCAGAGGAGTGGATGAAGGAGATGTGTTACATATGCGATAGAATATTGCTTAGCCGCAAAAGTGAATGAAACAACGCTGTCTGCAGCAACATGGGTGGACCTAGAGGTTGCCAGACTGAGTGAAGTGAGCCAGACAGAGACAGATATCACATGATGTCACTCATACGTGGGATCTAACTTTAAAAAATAATAATACAGATGAACTTATTTACAAAACAGAGTTACAAGCATCAAAAACAAACTAATAGCTACCAAAGGAGAAACGCTGGGGGGAGGGATAAATCAGGAGTTTGAGATTAACATACACATGCCACTTTGGGGTCGCAAAGAGTCGGACACGACTGAGCGACTTCACTTTCACTTTTCACTTACATGCATTGGAGAAGGAAATGGCAACCCACTCCAATGTTCTTGCCTGGAGAATCCCAGGGACCGGGGAGCCTGGTGGGCTGCTGTCTATGGGGTTGCAAAGAGTCGGACACAACTGAAGCGACTTAGCTGCTGCAGCAGCAGCCACTAAATACAAAAGAGATAACCAACAAGAACCTACTGTATAGCACAAGGAACTCTACTCAATGTTCTATGATAACTTACATGAGAAAAATCTGAAAATAATGAATAAATATGTACATATAACTGATTCACCTTGCTGTATACCTGAAACTAACGCAACATTGTAAATCAGCTATGTGGTGGTGTTCAGTTGCTGAGACATGTCTGACTCTTTGTGAGCCATAGACTGCAGCACGCCAGGTTTTCCTGTCCTTCACTATCTCCCAGAGTTTGCTCAAGCTCATGTCCGTTAAGTCAGTGATGCCATCCAAGCATCTCATCCTTTGTCTTCCCCTTCTCCCCCTGCCCTCAATCTTTCCCAGCATCAGGGTCTTTTCCAATGAGTGGGCTCTTGTCATTAAGTGGCCAAAGTACTAGAGCTTCAGCTTCAGCATCAGTCCTTCCAATGAATATTCAGGGTTGATTTCCTTTAGGATTGACTGGTTTGATCTCAACTATAATCCAATAAAAAATTTTTTTCAGTTATGTGGTCAGTCAAATCTGTCCATCTTGTGTTGCTAGTGGGTTTTGAGGGAAAGTTAGAGAGTCTTCACCTACCCCTGAGTGCTTTCCTTTAAAGTGGGGAATGGGGAGAGCACCGAGGAACAGGCATGGGGAGGTGGAGAGCTCTGCTGGAAATAGAAGACAGGCCGGTTCAGTGTGGAGCTTGAAGGGACTCCAAAGGGACTCACTCAAACAGGTAGCTCCCCAAACACTTCATATTCAGGTAGATTTACTGAAACTGAGCCGACATCTCACGCTTCGTGAAGACATTGATTTATTTCATGGTGAGAGCAGAGTCCAGGGCAGGGTCCCGTCCTCCGGAGCATGCGTGGAGAGGGGTGGGGAGGGGACCCTCTGGGCGTGGAGAGTCAGTGCCCGTGTTCTACCAGCGGGTCCTTTAGCTGCTAACCTGTGGTCCAGCTGGAGAAACTGGAGGTCAGTTAAGTAACCGGTCACGAGGTGGAAGGGCTGTGCCGAGGTGCGGCGGGGGCTTACTTCTCCCCCAGGAGACCCACGCCCCATCCCCAGGGCAGTTTCAGCTAATGGCATCTGCAGGCCCCGGGCTGTGGGCCTGGGCTCGCCCCTCCCCCACAGGCGCCTCCCACCCTCCTGCCTTTCCTCCTGAACCCTCTGCCTGCCCTGGGGTTTATGCTGCAGATGCCCGGGGGGCTCCCTACTCCAGCCTGCACCCCCAAGCACCGTGTAGAGCGCCCTGGGGATCTGTCTGCCCTTCAGAGAGCGCCCCCTGCAGGAGAAAAGCCCCATTTCTTCTACCAGATAGAGGGGGGTGGCGGTGGTGGTCGTGGGCGGCTCTGTAACCAGCCTCCAGCCATCTCAGGGACGCCTCCTTTATCTCAGCCCCATCCCTGGCTCCAGCCCGCCACCACAGAACAGCCAGGCACCAGCTGCCTCCCTGTCCACCGGGACAGTACTGCTGTCTGCTGTGGCCAGGCTTCCAAGCCACCTCCCCTGAGCCCCGCTGTGTCCCTCTGATGTGCACAGACCAACCCCGATTCCACCTCGTTTAGGGCTCTGCTCCCTGTAGGTGGACTCCCTGGTGGCTCAGCTGGTAAAGAATCCACCTCTAAGGCGGGAGACCGGGGTTTGATCCCTGGGTTGGGAAGATCCCCTGGAGAAGGGATAGGCTACCTACTCCAGTGTCCTTGCCTGGAGAATTCCATGGACTATATAGTCCATGGGGTCCCAAAGAGTTGGACACGACTAAGCAACCTTCACTTTCCCTTTAACCCTGTAGGTACTGGGCAGACTGTAGATGCAATAAAATGACTGAAACAAGCTATTGTGGACAAGGAGGAGGAGAGATGGGGCGGAAAGAAGGGGTTGGAGCTGGGGAGGGAGGAGGGGCAGGAGGAGTGGGCAGGTGGGAGAGGACTGGACCAGGTCCCTCACGGCCCCGGAATTCAACAGGAAGCCAGCGCAGGCCAGAGTCACCTTCCCACAGTTCCGTGGCTAAGACACCACGGCCTCTTTTAACTAGGCCCCGTGAAGGGCCCAGAACACCAGGTGCGCTCAGATTTAACGGAGGTTCGCAGCCTGCAGGGATATTTCGGGATCGGCAGATGCTGCTCTGTGCTCTTGCGTTTCTCTTCCGCGCTCTCCGAGCGGCAGGTGTCCCCGAGGACAGGCTGCTCCCAGGAATTCTGTAAAGCCAGGTGTGTCTTTGCCTGCAGACCACAGTTCTCCAAGAAAGTGACCTTTCCTTCCTGAAAGTATGCAGTCATCCTGTGATCTCCTATCTGTCCATCTGTCCCCTCTGCCTGCAGAGGGACAGAATGTTGTGGAATTGTTGGGAATAAAGCATTCTAGTGAAAGTCACCGTTCTAACCATTTTCCAAATTATATTTTGTAAACGCGTAAAAGACTGTTTCTTGGGTTGTTGCTTTTTTTTTTTTTTTTTGACTGTTTACAGTTTCAGTTTTAGCCCACCTCTTGCTGAGCTAAATGGCTTGGACTTCATTCTTCTAGGGCATTTTTCGGGCACCTACTCTGTGAAAGGAGCAGTGGGCACACGGAGCTGTAAATGGGGCGTCAGGGATCGACTGCAAAGTGAAATCTCGCGGCAGGAGTGCTGCAGTGGGCATGAAGGGAGGACCTCAGTCACAACTTAAGGGTCCAGAAGCTGGATAGCGGGGGGCAGGGGGGGATATCCAGGGCCACAGGGCACCCGTGGACAAGGCAGGGTCCTGGCTCCATGCATATCATCATCGGTAATTTTGGGATAAATAGGTGTGATTGTAGGTCTTAAATGTTCCTTTAATGTTGAGCATCTCTGCGCTGAGAAGCAAGCCCCAGACACCCAACACCAGCAGAAGCCCACCTCTGCAATCAAGTTCTTGGCTGAGTCTGGGAAGATACCTGCTCACACAGCAGTGCAATGCAAGGGCTCGGCGCGGGTTTTCCCGGCGGCTTACCGGTGGGCGGGTTGTCCCAGCTGGCACTGCCACCAGAGGGCGCACGCGGAGCAGGGGAAGGGAGATGGCCCCGGTAGGACCACCTGCAAAGGCCGCGGGGAGGTGACCCAGGGCCGGAGGGAGGGCGTGGGATGGGCTGGGTTGGGTTGAGAGTGTTCTGGGGCAGAGGAGGTCTTGAGGTCCTTTCTCCGCTGTTTCCCTTGCCAGGTAGAGATGACAGAATTCCATCCCTCGTGGACACGGCTCTGGGAGGCTGCCCGCGGCGGTGGTGCGAGGGAAGGGCAGGCAGGCTGCCCATCGCTCAGCTTCCCCTTTGGCCTCTGGTTGCCGGTGACCCAGCTGCCTGATGGCTCTGTTTGGTCATCTGCCTGTGGGTCATTACAGGGATTCAGCGTGACACTTTCGGTTAACTGACGTTGTACTTTGTTGCAAGTTTGCAGAAATTACTTATTTTAAAATGAGCAGATTGAAGACTTGAAGCCTGAAGTCTACATAATTTGAATGACTAGAATCCTGAGGTGAGTGAACAAGCGCCTATACCCTAACAGCNCCCGGTAGGACCACCTGCAAAGGCCGCGGGGAGGTGACCCAGGGCCGGAGGGAGGGCGTGGGATGGGCTGGGTTGGGTTGAGAGTGTTCTGGGGCAGAGGAGGTCTTGAGGTCCTTTCTCCGCTGTTTCCCTTGCCAGGTAGAGATGACAGAATTCCATCCCTCGTGGACACGGCTCTGGGAGGCTGCCCGCGGCGGTGGTGCGAGGGAAGGGCAGGCAGGCTGCCCATCGCTCAGCTTCCCCTTTGGCCTCTGGTTGCCGGTGACCCAGCTGCCTGATGGCTCTGTTTGGTCATCTGCCTGTGGGTCATTACAGGGATTCAGCGTGACACTTTCGGTTAACTGACGTTGTACTTTGTTGCAAGTTTGCAGAAATTACTTATTTTAAAATGAGCAGATTGAAGACTTGAAGCCTGAAGTCTACATAATTTGAATGACTAGAATCCTGAGGTGAGTGAACAAGCGCCTATACCCTAACAGTGCACAGTATTTGGGCTTAATTTTTCTATTTCCCGGGCTTGTAATCTACTTTCCTTCCCATCAGATACACAGTGATTCTATTCTTCCAGGATCAGCTGTTTTATAATCATCACCCTGACAGCCGAACTACATCCCTGTATTCATTTAATAACTATTTATCATCCTCTATCTTCCCATTTTCAGAAAGAAATAAGTGCTCCAGAAATTAGGGGGAAAAAAATGAAATTTGACCTTTATTAACTGGGTTAATTGTCAAAATCTCTGCTTGTAAAAAAAAAATTAATGACCAAAAAGTGTAACTTTTAGAGTTTCAAAGATTAGGTTCGTGTCCAAGGAAATATAAACCCTGACCTTTATGACACATGTCATAAGTAACATCTATCCTAGTAAATTGCTGCTGTGAGCAGTTATAACATCTTTCCTGTATCCAATTATGCAATTTAATTGCCACTGGAAAGTCTGGCTTCCTTAAGAGATGGCCTGAAAAATTGTTTGATACCTACAGGAGTCATTTTATATTTGTTCCAGGGGAGTATATTTGTTCATTTGGATTTCTAACAGATTGAGATGTCCTGGACAAAGAGCCTAGCCTCTTTGGCCAAAGGCACCTTGGTCAGTAAACAGCAAAACTTGTGACAGGAATGATGGGGAAACGGGAGGCGAGATTCTGTGCCCAGTTGCGGTCTGTCACTGAGGCTGGATCCTCTCATTTCCTTGTTAATTGCCTGTCTGAGATGGAATGAAGTAGTTGTGGATTAGTCAAACTCCATGGGATTAACAGGTGGTTTTAAATTTTTTTCTATGTTTTAAAACATTTTATTTTAAATTGGAGTATAGCCGATTAACAATATCGTGATAGTTTCAGGCAGACATCGATGGGACTCAGCCATGCATACACGTGTCCATTCTTCCCCAAACTCCCCTCCCGTCCAGGCTGTCACATTGAGACAGAGTTCCCGTGCTATACGGTAGGTCCTTGCTGGTTATCCATTCTAATTTTACCAGCGTGTGCATGGCCATCCCAAACTCCATAACTATCCTTCCCCGCACTTTCCCTCCTGGTTAACATAAGTTCAAGTTCATTCTCTAAGTCCGTGAGTCTGTTTCTGTTTCATAAATTCCTAAGTATCGTTTCTTTTGATTCCACATATAAGGGCTATCATATGATACTGCATATAAGGGCTATCATATGATCCCACATATACGGGCCATCATATGATACTGCTTTCTCTGACTTACCTCACTCGGTATGACATCTCCGCGTTGCTACAGATGGCATTATTCCTTCTTCATTGGCCGAGGGATACTTCGCTGCGTATACGTACCACAACCCCTTTATCCAATCCATTCCTCTGTTGGTGGACAGTTAGGTTGTGTTCCTGTCTTGGCTACTGTAAACAGTGAGCAGGTGGTCTTTAGATGCTATCATTCGGGGATGGGTGTTTGCAGACTAGTTTGAGGAAATGGGGCTAATGCCCTGTATTCACACTCACACACCGGTCTTGTAACAGGTTTTGTTGTTTCTGTTTCAGCAAAGGAAACAGGGATTTCAAAACGGTTATTAATCGAGTCGCCCCAAAGCTATGATGCTGGTGTCCCCTCTTATCATCCCCACAATGTTAGACAGGTCCCACAATGTTAGAAAACCTGGGAATGTAATATCTAATAAACATGAAGAAGATTCTAGTTCCCTGAGGCATGTGTTCAAAGCACTTAAGTTGTGAAAAGAAATCAGGCTTAAACTCTCTACTACTTGGTAATAGAAATGAGCCTCTGGGGTGGAGGAGAGAGAAGGAATAAAAGTTAGCTAGGAGAGAACTAAGGTAATTACCATTTTCTAGACTGTGGCAGTAAAAGCCCTGGCCAGTCTCGTTTATGCTAGGAATAGGGGGGAAAAAAAGAACGTACCTGAAGACCTGGTTTGGGGGTGACTTCCCCTGGAAGGCCCCCTGCACCCTCCAGACATGGGGAGGGTGCTGGGCCTGCTCCTCCTGGGGCTCCTTGTGGACTAGGGGCCCACGGCCTGCACTCTGTCCGCCTCAGCCCCGATCAGATACTCAAACAACTGTGGGCAAATCTACGGGTGTCACTGAATGAAAATCACTCAGCCGTGTCCGACTCTCTGTGACCCCATGGGCTATAGTCCATGCAATTCTTTAGGTCAGAATACTGGAGTGGGTTGCCATTCTCTTCTCCAGGGGATCTTCCCAACCCAGGGATTGAACCGGGGTCTCCAGCCTTGCAGGCAGATTTTTTACCAACTGAGCTATGGATGTCACTGAATCAAAGCTTATTAAGGAAGAGAAAGTAGGATGAGACCCTGTGGCCATTGGTGGCGCCTGGACCTGCATTTTGTCACCTGGAAAACAGAGCTTTCTCCCTGTCCCAGCCCTGGCCACCCGGTGCAGTCGGGGGAGCAGCAGGCCAGGACTGCCTGGGTCCCCGTGGAGAAGAACCAGCACCTTGAAGGCTGTCCNGTGGATGTCACTGAATCAAAGCTTATTAAGGAAGAGAAAGTAGGATGAGACCCTGTGGCCATTGGTGGCGCCTGGACCTGCATTTTGTCACCTGGAAAACAGAGCTTTCTCCCTGTCCCAGCCCTGGCCACCCGGTGCAGTCGGGGGAGCAGCAGGCCAGGACTGCCTGGGTCCCCGTGGAGAAGAACCAGCACCTTGAAGGCTGTCCGAGCTCCGAGAAGACAGCCCTGGAAAATGGCTGGGTCCCAGGGGACCCTGCTCAGCCTGGCTGGAGCGCCCCCCACTCACGTCGCAGGGCTGAGTGAGTACCTGGAGGAGACAGCCACTCTGTCCCCACAAGGACAAGCGGGAAGGTCAGGCGCTCCTGGCGCTCTGAGGACTCCACCCAGGTATCTTACGGGGGAGAGTGAGGCCCACTGCCTGAAACACTCGGGAGCTTTCGTCAACGTCGCTGACCCACGAGTTAACACTTCCCCCGGCCTCTCAACAGGTGGCAGGAACACACCCAACCAGGCTGCTCTCCACCTCAGAACCCTTGGCACCCGAGTCCGGCAGAATGCAGACTGGAAACGCTTTTCTGTGGAACACTACCTCTGTTCGAGCTGCTGGTAGTTAGGGGTAGACACCCTAAGACAGCAATGTGACAGCAGTGGCCTTCTGAGCTGGGGCTCTGACGAGAGCTGTGCTGTGCTTCTCACTCAGTCGTGTCTCGACTCCGTGACGCCATGGACTGTAGCCCACCAGGCTCCCGTGTTCATGAGATTCTCCAGGCAAGGATACTGGGGTGGGTGGCCATTTCCTCATCCAGGAGATCTTTCTGACCCAGGGATGGAACTTGTGTCTCTGATGTCTCCTGCATTGGCTGGCGGGTTCTTTACTACTGGGCTTCCCTCATAGCTCAGTTGGTAAAGAATCCACCTGCAATGCAGGAGACCCCAGTTCAATTCCTGGGTCGGGAAAATCCCCTGGAGAAGGGATAGGCTACCCACTCCAGTATTCTGGCCTAGAGAATTTCATAGACTGTATAGTCCATGGGGTCGCAGAGTCAGACACGACTGAGCAATTTTCACTTTTTCACTTTCTTACCACTAGGGCCACCTGGGAAGCCCAAATGTGTGTGTATATGTGTGTGTGTGTATATATATATATATATTTATATATATGTATAGATGGACGGACTCACTACAGGTACAGCTGAGTCATAAGAGCATTAGGAGACTGTAAATAAACCTGGGAGTTGGCACAGAAATGAGTGTGGGCATCTGGGTTAACTTTCCCAACCCCACAGTCAGGCTGAGGCCATGAACACGGGTTTCTCTGCAGTTTTATTGTGTTTCTACAGGAAATACCGATGGTGGCATTTGTGTTTAAAGCAGCTGGCCACCGGCTCCATTTTTCCTTCTGAAATTCATTCGCTGCAAGGTGGTGGAACTCCGCAGGTGCTCTCCTGGGGGTCCCTGAGCTCCAGCCCAGTCCAGGAGCCTCCTGTGGGGTTCACTGGGGAGGGATGGAGCTCAGCTTCCTGCACCCTCCCCCGGCGGGCACCGCCCTGCCCCCAGGGGAAGCCCCAAATGTCCAGGTCCCACTTCCTCCAGCACTTCTTTTCCCTGAGTTCCCAAGTGCACAGAAGACCCCCTTCTTGTGAAGCGCGGCGAGCTCTGCCCGAGCTGACGGTTATTTGTTCAAACGGCTGCCCTGCCACCTTGGGGGCCGCCCGGGGTTCTTAGGAATCTGAGTTACACAGAACTTGGTGTCGCACCAGGAGCGCAACCGCTGTTCCGCCCGGGTCTGAAGTTCCCGTCTCAGCTGGACAGATGCAAGCAGCCTGCCTGCAGAGCAGAGACCCATCTGCTCCCCCCACCCCCTGGGCACCCCCACCTCTCGTCCCACGAACATTTCCTGCCTCCCGGGAGCGGCTCAGGCTGAGGAAATAGTAATAACTCACATCTACTGAATGCCTAGCATGCAGCCAGCACTGCCAGAAGCTTTTATTCCCATTACCTCATCCGGTCTTCCCTGTCCCCTCGGGAGATAGGAAGCACAGGATACCCTAAAGGCAAGTACGGAAACACCCAGGGACTGTCCGCAGGGCCCGGGAGAGCAGCCTAGGACCGTGGGCCCCAGAACTTGCACTCTCAGGCAGCACGGACTGCCTGTATTGTGATGAGTAAAATCTAAGTGCCCCCGGCACTTAGAACACGCTTTTCACATCAGGCACCCCTTCCGATGGCCAGCGGCTTATCCGGGTCCACAGGCAGAGCAGCCTTCCTCGGCAGGGATCCGCCTCCCCAACCACTGGCCAGGGTTGTGCCCAGAGTCCCATCCCTCCTTCCAGGGAGGCTCCTCAAACACCCAGGACCAGCGCTGCAGCTTCATTTAAATAACAAATTCGACAGTGCATCTGAATGCAATGAGTTCCTCAAATCCCATTTACACACACAACCTTAGGTTTACACTACGCAAGGTGCCACTGATTAAAAAAACAGTAGGGGGACCTTTAATGAGGTGATGAGATTCTACTCTACACTTATCTACCTGAAATTGACATTTAAATAAAAGTGAGCCCAATTCTTTGGTCAGCTGATCCGCTATAGCCTGTTAATAAACATGTTCATTTTGCCAGGTAGATAATAATGGGAACGTGGCACAATATATCACAGAAAAAGCCTCTCACTGTAGCCATGGTTACAGCCAACGCTTCACGATCTGGGTTTTCTGAAACTCACCCCCTAAACCAGCCCCTAGTAACCATGATTCCTGATTTTCTTTACAGACACTGCTATTTTAGTTCTGAACCCAAGTTGTAGGTACTCTCTCTGGTTTTTTTTTTTAATTCTTTCACTCCAACATGTATGCATTAACCACCAAAAATATAGTTAAGTGATGATTTACAGGAAACGAATTCCCTCATTTTTAAGTGAAAGTTTGACTTAGCACAACCCTGTATGTTGGGAACCTGGGAATATTTTATTTTTAATGTCTTACCCCATCTCTCAGAAAAATTAAACACATCTTTTAGTGAGCCTATTCTAGAAACTATTGGGGGAAGTCACCCATCGATTGCCAGCTTGTGTGGAAAAACGGGGTGATTTTTCTAGGGCTGGTGAAATCTAATTGCTAACTGTTTACACAAATAACACACAGAGCTAACGAAACAGAAGCAGAAGCTGGCTTTTTTCCAATGACTAGCCTGAGCAGCCTCTTCTCCAAAAGCATTAAGAAGAAACTAAACTTTAAAATGATTTGAGAGAAAGGTCTATTTCCATGACAGATGGCAGTGAGGGTTCTTCAGTGCCAACTTAATCGCTTTTCCTCAGTTCTCGAATGCTTCAGCTGTGAATCCAAGTGTCTGTGCGGTAGCGCTGCCTGCCTCTCGGGCACAGGGGGCTGGTGACCTACAGTGGTCTTGCTGACCCCGCCAGGGCCCTGCCAGGGCGATTCTCCTCGACCTAGGAAATCACGTCCTTCAACACACTGTTTCCCGACATCGAAAGTGTTCTATGAGCACCATTTTTGTCACAGAGAGTCTCCTCCACTGGAGCCTAACCTATGTAACTGCTTTCTGGTCCAATAACCTTAACAAACAGACCCTGGTGGAATTAGTGGACAGAGCAGTCTCCCAATTTTTAAGCAGGGCCTGCTGATAATGTAGTGCGATTCTCTCATCTTCCAAGTAAATTAAGGGGCTGAGCTCTGAGCATGGGATCCCCCCACACACTCTCCATTGGTGCCTGAGGACCAGGACGTGTCCCTACCCCAGTCCAGCTCCACCTCAACTGGAATCTTCTCCAGGGAGTATTCTGAAACCATCCCATCTCATGAAGCCAGTCTGTCTGAACCAGACATGCACCTTTCAAAGGACACACTTCACATCAGACTTGAAAACTGTTATCCAATGAGAAACTCATCTGCAATCAGTCATGAGCATTCCTGTCTCTGGGGCTTCTGTTCCAGACAGAAAACTCCCTGAATACCCCTGTGCTCTTGCCTTTTGGACGTTAGCCACGTGCATCTCCCAGACCCATACTTTGGTAAAGGCGTTCGGTAAAGGGCTGATGGGAGATGGTGTCATAGGCAGCCTCTGAGGAGGAAGTTGAGACTGTGATCGCATGAACGACGCAGGGTGCCAACAGGTGCCGACCTCATGGAAAGATGAAGCCTGCCACGAGTGTCTGAGGCAGCGGGTACACTTGATGCGCCAAGCGTGGGGAGGCAGGGTGTCCTCAGTAGAGAATGAAGCCAGTGGTTGACAGAGCTGTGTCTTCTCCAAGGAGAAACCCTGAGGAAGTCCTGGAGACATCTGTGTGCAGTGATGCTACTGAGACCGCCGGGCGAAGAGTTCACTTGGCATTTTTAAAAAGGAGCGATGTACTTAACAGGGCTTCGGAGACATGAAACTATCAACATGAAGTTGAAGATGACTGGCAATGAGCAACCTGAAGGCTGGTGGCTTTCTGGGATGGGCCCTACCCCACCCCGTCACCGCCCCAAGCCTCTACCTCCCCCAACACCACGAACCCCTTTCCAGTGTTCCTGGTGCTGCCGGGCCTCCCCGAGCTCCCTCTGTGGGCAGGGGAGGGTGCTGAACACAGGCTTCTCACCCATCTTGAGCCTCCAGGGGAAACACACACCCAGCAGAGGTCAGGTTCACAACCTGCCCCGTGGACAGCAGCAGGGTTTACATAAAAGCTCCCCGGTGGCTCAGCAGGTAAAGAATCCGCCTGCAATGCAGGAGACCTGGGTTGGATCCCTGGGCCCAGAAGATCCCCTGGAGGAGGGAATGGCTACCCACTCCAGTATTCTTGCCTGGGAAATCCCACAGGCAGAGGAGCCTGGCGGGCTACAGTCCCTGCGGTCACAAAGAGCAGGACATGACTCAGCAACTAACACTTTCACTTTCGACTCAAGAGGCCTGTCACACTTCAAAGAAAAGGAATAGACAAAAATATTAATCACGTCTTCCTTTTAATAAGGCTTTTTACTCAAAAGTGTAGCTTTGAAAACCTCTAGCTTGTTGTGACAACCAGAGAAGCCGGGAGCAGCCTCGCCTGAACACGGCCACGGTGCTCTCCGTCACCGGGGTGGAGGGCGGGCGCACCACCTTACAATCAGAGCCAACGTGGAAACTTAGGGGCAGGATACGCATGTCCTACTTTGATTCCAGGAGAAAGGACAAGTTCTTAACACAGTAAAACAAAACACAAAGTAAACAAATCTTTAGAAATCACTACATGTATGTGTGTGTCTCTGCGTGTTTATATCATTAGGATTATCATCAACATTTAAAACTATTAAAAATAAGGTTGCCACCTTTCCTTTTCTTTTGGTACTGGGGCTTTTTTTTTTTTCCATTTTTTTTGCCCAGGCTCCCAGGCTTCCTAACCTCAAGGCCATTTCCGCTGTGCACCCCCGGAGCGCCCCCGTCAGGCGGGAGGCGGGGCGGGCCTGCCCCCTGGCTGTTGAGAGGCCAGGCCCAGCAGCACAGCGGACGGGAGCTGCAGCCTCTCCCAGGAAGAAAAGCTGTCTGCCGCAGAGGGCCTGCAGAACCTTCGGAGGCGCCTCTCCCCTCTGTGTTCTGCTCGGTCACCTGGCTGGTTTGGCCTAGAAGCAAGATGGCACTCATAATCAGAAAGGGAAGCTAGATTTCTTAAATAACTTAAAAAAATCATTTTTATATAAAGCAGCAAAACCGTATTTTTCTCTCAGTAGAAAGAAAACCGTGAACAGGGAAACAGCGATGTAAACGGGCCCGTTCATAAACCTCGGCCGAAGCCGGGGCTACTGTGCAACATCCTCGGCGCTGTCAGAAGAAGGGTCTTTGGCGTCTCCAGTCGCTCTTTTACTTTCCTCTTGAGTTAAAGTTTCCTTCTCTGACCTGGTCCCGTTGGGGATAGAGCTTTCGCCGTTGACGAGCCCGTGCTCGGCAGCCTGGGCCCTGCGGACGGCCTCGCTGAGGGTCAAGGCCTCCTGCGCGCCTGCCTCCCCCTCCAGGCTCCTCAGCACCAGCGGCAGCCGAGAGTCCGCCACGCCCTCCAGCAGCCCGGCACCGCCCTCCTCGTACTTGGGCAGCGGCGCCCGCTCCTCCATCTGCCGCCGGTAGAACTCCCGGTTAGCGGCCGCGCTCTTGACCGCTCTCTCCAGGATTTCCTTCTCACCTAAGCGCAGCTTGATGGCCATGGTGGCACGGGAGGAAAGGTCGTGGTTTTTCAAGAAAGACTTATCTTCCTGGAAAAGGAAACAGCAAAATCAACTATCACAAGTCGCTACACTGGTAAACTATATCAACAGAAGGCAGGTCAGTGATTGCCGGGGACAGGGCACAAGGGAAACTGGTGGTGGGGAGGGGAGAAGGTTCCAGAACTTGATTGTGGGGTTGGTGCATGACTGTATACTTACACCCAAGCGTACACTTCAGAAGTATGAATTTTACTCTATGTAAATTATATTTAAATAAATGATGGTCAAACAAAAAACAGGAGCCTAAATCACACAGTGCTTGGACGCCGGATGAATGATGGGTATCTGAAGTCAAGGGACCCAGGAGGAAACTTTGAAAGCACAAATAAAAACTTACATTTGCTTGTATCATATGAATTACAAATTATAAAAAAGCATTAAATAATTTTAAAAATTTATCTTCTAATCAGTAATGCCTCATGACTCTTTTGCTAAGGGTAAATGTGTTAAACAGAAAAATACTAGTAAGTTAAATTTGGTTGTTGCTGTTTAGTTGCTGTCGTGTCCAGCTCTTCTACAACTCGTGGGCTGTAGCCCACCAGGCTCCTCTGCCCGTGGGATTTCCCAGCCAAGAATCCTGGAGTGGGTTGCCATTTCCTTCTCCAAATAAGTTGAATGAAAAATGTCAGATACTCAATGATTTTGCTAAAGAATTATAGTAATTTNTTGCTGTTTAGTTGCTGTCGTGTCCAGCTCTTCTACAACTCGTGGGCTGTAGCCCACCAGGCTCCTCTGCCCGTGGGATTTCCCAGCCAAGAATCCTGGAGTGGGTTGCCATTTCCTTCTCCAAATAAGTTGAATGAAAAATGTCAGATACTCAATGATTTTGCTAAAGAATTATAGTAATTTACATTTAAGAATCTCTCATGAGAAAAGATGCTCAACATCACTCATTATCAGAGAAATGCAAATCAAAACCACAATGAGGTACCATCTCATGCCAGTCAGAATGGCCGCTATCAAAAAGTCTACAAACAATAAATACTGGAGAGGATGCAGAGAAAAGGGAACCCTCTTACATTGTTGGTGAGAATGCAAGCTAGTACAGCTACTATGGAGAACAGTGTGGAGATTCCTTAAAAAACTGGAAATAGAACTGCCATACCACCCAGCAATCCCTCTGCTGGGCATACACACCGAGGAAACCAGAACTGAAAGAGACACGTGTACCCCAGTGTTCATCACAGCA
>SJYA01008164.1:4978-21679 GCA_006410615.1 Neotragus moschatus | reverse complement strand
GGCATCACCCTCGGCTCCGCTCCTCGGAGGATGCCTTCCGGGGGGAGAGCGGTATCTGCACGGAGCCCGAGTGGGAAGGAAATTCCAGCTCCTGGGGCTGGCTTCACTACGGGGACGAGGCTCAGGCAGGCATTGGAGCGTCAGGACATCCCTGTCTGCGGACAGGAGGCCCCAAGGGTCACGGAAGGTCCCTGTGGCCAGGAGCAGAGTGAGCGTCAGCCCAGGAGCCGGCGTGGACTCCCTCTCGGGCAGACCTTCCATCCTCAGGGTGTTTGCTGAGGGCACTTCCTACGCCGCCGAGGCCGGCCGTGTGGGCGCTCCACGCCCCCCAAGACTCCTGGGCGGGCCTGCTCCAGCCTGGCTCTCCGCCCGGCCCAGGGCCTGTGGGTCCAGCCCCCGCTGAGGCGGCAGCTCGCCCCCCCAGGCCAGGACCAAGGCGGCCACTCCTGGTTCTGCCCTTCACCCCTTCACCCCCCAACCCCATCCATCTCCTGGTTTCACCGATAGGAAGAAACCTGGAAAACAGCCCGGAGGCCTGGGAGGAATTCACGGAGTTTGCAAAAGCCAAAAGTTTGAACCTGGAGATCTTCAGGCCCCTGCAGAGCGGTGAGGAGCCCACTCGCGCCGGCTGCTGGCTGGTGCCCGTGGCGGGGCTGTTGGCAGGCTGACGAGCACAGGCCGCAGCAGCTGGGGCTCTGTCCTCGCTGGGGTCACGTGACGTGCTGGCTGATGGAGGGGCCCTGGGCTAAGGGGTTCCCTGGGGTCTTCTGAAATGTGCTTCCTTTTTCTACAGAAACTTGCTCTCCCAGAGGAAAGTAGGGTGAGTGAGCAGCTGTAGGGCACACTCGGGGTCTTGGGGCCCCTGGGGCTTTGAGGGACCATGTGGTTGACCCCCCAGGCCTGCTCCTGCCTGCCAGGAGACCCTCCCTGGGTGAGGCAGGTGGGGCGTCTGCTCCTGGGCTCACCCGGCCCCTGGCAGTGCCTTCAGACAGGCTCAGAGTGTCGGTCCTGGGCAGTGGGGAAACCCCTTTGCAGGGGGGAGGCCGTCTGCTTCCTGGAGCCTCCGGCCCCCATGTGCTTGCCGGCAGGTGTGAAGTCCCTCCTCATCCCCAGGCGTCACCGTGACTATTTCCCAATGAGCTGCTTAGAAGGCTCGGAGCTAGGGCGCCCCACGCAGAAAGCCCTGACCCCCGGGTCCCTCACTGGCGGCGGGTCCCTTGGGAGGGTGGAGTTTCAGCAGCGCGCCTAAGGTTGCCTGCTCAGGTGTGAGCAGAGCCTTGGGAGGGTGGAGTTTCAGCAGTGCGCCTAAGGTTGCCTGCCCAGGTATGAGCAGAGTCAGAGCCCAGAGCATTGGCACTCTCCTCCTTTGCCCTCACGGGCTTGAAGCCACTTTGTCACCCCTTCACACGTGGGCTTGGAGGCCTGAAGGCTGCCTAGTGGAAGGTCCCTCTTTGCTTGCCCAGAGCTCCCTGAGGCCCCCATGCCCCCCACTGCAGCACTCGCAGCACGCTTCCCCTCCCCTGTCCTGGCATCATGACCGGCCCTCCTCTGCAGGGCAGGGGCACCGAAGTGCCACGGCAGCCCCCGGGCAGCACCTTCAGGAGCGTCCGCCCTGCAGGATGAGGAAGGAGCCCTGTTCCTGGGACATGGGCCGCTGCACCCCCCTTCCCAGCTCCCCACCCCCCTCTCCTGGCTTCAAATAAAGACTTTCAGCATCCTCGGTGGTTATGCTTGTCTATGGGGTCCCTCGGAGGGGGCTGAGGCAGGGAAGGGTGTGGGTCCGGGGTGGGACCCCCCAGCCTGGAGGGGGGAGGTCTCCAAGTCCGTGCCTGGGCAGGTCTGGGAAGGTGAGTTACAGCCCTGGAGGTGAATCACCACACGTCAACTTGTTCAGACAGCTTTGGGGGGATTTTTGGTGTTTTCTATGAGATTTAGAGACTCTGATGGCATCCACGAGGCAGCGAGCCTCGGAGATGAGAGGCAGGGCTCTGACAGCCCTGAGCACAGAGGCTACTGGGCAGGGCACGTCGGGCCTGCGCTGGGGACAGGGTGGCCAGGGGCTGGAGTCGTGGGGCCCTGAGCGGGAGAGCCCGATGGGCAGGTGTGAAGTGCGAGCGTGACCGGCCGCTCGGGAAGGGGAACTGCCTGTGCCCTCGGGAGGGGAACGGCTGCTCCCAGTGGCCAGGACGGCAAAGAGCTGACCCAACACACCTGGGCCTGGCTCCCCGGTCTCAGAAGGGAGCCGGGGTCTTACCCAGCATCTGAGGGTCTCCACGCGGCAGGCCCTCCGGACGCCCAGCTGGGGACGCAGCGCCAGCCCCGAGGTCATCTGCGGCGGGTGCGGGTGCGCCTCAGGAGCGGTCACTCGGCTTGGCCGCACTCGGGGCTCACAGGGGCCCGCTCAGCTCCAAAGGGCAGCCTGTGGGCGTGGGGTTCCCAGATGGTTCATCTGGGGAGGGGCCCAGAGGGGTCGTACTGCAGTCCCTTTCCCTGGGGGTCTGCCGGCACCTCTTGTCCGTGGCTCGTGGCATCACCCCAGGGTGGAGGCCAGGAGCTCAACAGCAGGTTCTTCAAGCCGCCAGGGCACAGGGTTCCTATCGGAACTCTGCCTGCTCCCAGCAGCGGACACAGGGCTGACCTCAGGTGAGCAGCAGGGAGCCCAGGTATCAGGTCCAAGGCCCCCGGGTACCCTTCTCCGGGGGCTGGCTGATCTGCAGCACTGGTCCACTGGTCTGCCTCTGGTGGCTCTCCAGCACCTTAAATGGGTGTTTTCACGTTTTGTCCAGAGTTAATAATTGCTCCTTGGGGGAGGTGTGGAGCCCTGGGAGCTGCTTGGCCAGGCTGGAAGTGGCTCAGTTCAGCTCAGTTCAGTCGCTCAGTCGCGTCCCCCTCTGCGACCCATGGGCTGCGGCACGCCAAGCCTCCCTACCCATCACCAACTCCCAGAGTTTACTCAGACTCGTGTCCTTTGAGTCGGTGATGCCATCCAGCCATCTCATCCTCTGTTGTCCCCTTCTCCTCCTGCCCCCTATCCCTCCCAGCCTCAGAGTCTTTTTCAATGAGTCAACTCTTGGCATGAGGTGGCCAAAGTACTGGAGTTTCAGCTTTAGCATCATTCCTTCCAATGAACACCCAGGATTGATCTCCTTTAGGATGGACTGGTTGGATCTCCTTGCAGTCCAAGGGACTCTCAAGAGTCTTCTCCAGCACCACAGTTCAAAAGCATCAATTCCTTGGCGCTCAGCCTTCTTCACAGTCCAACTCTCACATCCATACATGACCACTGGGAAAACCATAGCCTTGACTAGACGGACCTTTGTTGGCAAAGTAATGTCTCTGCTTTTGAATATGCTGTCTAGGTTGGTCACAACTTTCCTTCCGAGGAGTGAGCGCCTTCTCTTAGGTGGAGGTAAAAACGGCAGAATGATCTCTGTTCATTTCCAAGTAAACCATCAGTATCACAGTGATCCAGGTCTGCCCCAGCCACTAACGCTGAAGAAACTGAAGCTGAGTGCTTCTACGAAGACCTACAAGACCTTCTAGAACCAACACCCCCCCTCCAAAAAAAAAAAATGTCCTTATCATCCTAGGGGAAAGGAAAAGGAAAGTGAAGTCACTCAACTGTGTCCAGCTCTTTGCAACCCCATGGACTGTAGCCCGCCAGGCTCCTCTGTCCATGGGATTCTCCAGGCGAGAGTACTGGAGTGGGTTGCCATTTCCTTGTCCAGGGGATCTTCCCGACCCAGGGATTGAACCCTGGCCTCCCACATTGCAGGCAGACACTTTACCGTCTGAGCCACCAGGGAGATGGCTCATCATAGGGGACTGGAATGCAAAAGTAGGAAGTCAAGAGATACCTGGAGTAACAGGCAAATTTGGTCTTGGAGTACAGAACAAAGGCTAACAGATTTTTGCCAAGAGAACGCACCGGTCATAGCAAACACCCTCTTCCAACAACACAAGAGAGGACTCTACACATGGACGTCACCAGATGGTCAATACTGAAATCAGATTGATTATATTCTTTGCAGCCAAAGATGGAGAAACTCTATACACTCAGCAAAAACAAGACCGGGAGTTGACTGTGGCTCAGATCATAAACTCCTTATTGCCAAATTCAGACTTAAAGAAAGCTTTGCCCGCTGCAGGTGGCGCACACGGGGCTTGTGGGGCGGCACTCCTGCACAGAGCCTGGGGAGGTCTCTGGGGGTGGTGCTCCCTCCAAGAAGGTGAACGGACCTCCTGCCTGGTCCTGCTTTGCTCTGGGCTCCAGGTCTTACCCACCAGTGNAGAAAGCTTTGCCCGCTGCAGGTGGCGCACACGGGGCTTGTGGGGCGGCACTCCTGCACAGAGCCTGGGGAGGTCTCTGGGGGTGGTGCTCCCTCCAAGAAGGTGAACGGACCTCCTGCCTGGTCCTGCTTTGCTCTGGGCTCCAGGTCTTACCCACCAGTGGTCCCAGCAGCCACCCGCCTAAAAGCTGCATCGCAGGGTGGGGGCAGGAGGCTGCCCGCGGGGACCCCAGGCCTCGGTTCTTCCGATTCTCTGCTCTCTGGATCTGAAGTTTTACCTTCTGCTTCGCCTCTGTTCACAGGTGCCTCTTGGGTTTGCCCCTTCCTTGATCTCGTCTGTCAGTCCTCCTGGAGAACCAGCATTGGCCTTATTTGCTCATCATTTTTAATGCTGCTTGCTTATTCACTTATTTCTGGGCTGCCCCGGGTCTTGGTTGCTACGTGAAGGCAGTCCCTGGTTGCATAGAGTGGGGGCTGCGTGGTCTCTAGCTGCGGGGGCCGCGCTTCTCATCGCGGAGCATGGGGGGCTGCCTGGCCCCTGGGCGCGTGGGCTTTTCCTGGATCCGGGACGCAGCGGGTGCCTGGGCACTGGCAGGCGGATTCTCACGCACTGGGCACCAGGGAAGCCCAGCTTGGCTTTAGACGGTGCTTTCTCACGTCTCCTTTGCAGGATTTTGGCCTCTTCGTGTTAAACCCCTCCTCTCTTTGTTTTGGGTTTGCTCTGTGGTGGTTTAAGCACTGATCTGAACATTCAGTTTGAAACCGAGCCCCTTAGTCAAGCCTCTAATTAAGCTCTATCCAACACTTTCTTCCCTGTCTTTTCCTGAACTGGTTCCCCTCAAGATGGTCGAGTATGAAGGAAAGGGGGGGGCTGAGACCCCAAACCAGCTCCCGTGTCCCTAGCTGTTGCCTTCTGGGCCTCCTCTGGTTCTCGAAGGCTTGGCTCGGAACGTGGTGATTAGGAAGTGAGGAGGAGAAGCCAAGAACAACCGTTGGGCCAGGAAACTGGGGACAGTTTAGGCCGGACGCACGCTTTAAAGGTGTTTTTACAGGAAGCGATCCCCCCAGATGGAAACTGCTGACCACAGCACGGAGACCCCAGACCCCTGAAACCGTCTGGAGCGCCTAGCGCAAGCTGTTCACGCCTTTGCGGCCCCCTCTGCACGTGGCCTCTGAAGCCTGTCTCCTAACCCGCAGCCCAGGCCGGGCTGGGCCCCTGCCCGCCGTCTCCCCAGGCTGCGGCCTCCTGAGTGAAGCAGCTTTTCCCTCTCCACCAGCTCTCAGCTCTCAAGGATCGGCCTTTCAAGCGGCCGAGCGTGGGTTCGGTGCCTGCCCCATCAGTTGCAGGTTCATTTGTTGACGTCATTGTCTGTCTGCTTCCGGTGCAGATCAGGCTGTGGTCAAGGCAGAGACGCTCGGAAAGGGAGGCTGGGGGCGGCGGACGCGGAGCTGCTCCACGCAGGCGGGTGTCAGCGGCTGCGCGGCTCCAGCACAGTCCGTCGAGAAGGTCGTCCTTCCTCCTAGAACTGCCGTTACGCCTTTGTCCAAAAGCCCGTGGGCCTCCTGCTGACGTGTGTGCCTGCCTGTCCATCACTCACACGGACCTGCGTCTATAAACACAGGCTAAATGGCCTCGGGGCGGCGGCTCAGAGCCTGCTTGGCCTGCCAGCCTCTGTCCATTTCCCAGCGAACCGCAGCTGGGCCGTGGACCAGCCTTGCCTCTTGGACGCCCAGTGCCTGGCTGTCCGGGCACCTTGTGACAGCAGGCCGGGCTGAGAGGCCTCTGCAGAAGCCAGGGAACCCCGGGTTCAGGGACACCTGTCTCTCCAGGACGTGGCAGGGGGTACCGTCCTGCCAGGCCCCGGGAGAGGGTCACACAGACCGGGAACACGGGGGCCTCTCCCTGTGGCCGGACCTGCCCCCTTGGCTCCTAAAAGGGCACTGGGCCTGCCCCCTGACCACCTGGGAGGTCAGGCCTCTGCTCACTGGCACCTTGGGTGGCAATTGCGGTAATTACTGGGTCCAGGCGAACATTCAGTCCCTCCCCCAGGGGGCAGGGTCATGCGAGCGTATAGTGGCGGGAGGGGGCAAGCCCTGCCCCACGCGGCACAAACGCGCCTTTGTGGGGCCCCAGGGTCCACCTGTGGCCCTGACCACCTTCTCGTTCAGCCTCAAGTCCCAGGAAGGCATGCCGAGACCAGAACCTCCTCCTTCCCCGGGGAGAGAAGGGGGCCCCAACCTGGCCCAGTGCTGTGTCCCTCAGCTGGCTGCTGTGAAATGCAGACAGCTGGACACCGCAGAGAGCGGTCAGACACGGTGAGGGGCTGCCATGAGGAACCAGGCCGGACAGACCCTCTGAGGGCAGGGTCCCCCCGTGCCCTGGATGTGCAGTTGTGGACAAGCGGGCAGGCTCCCCACCCTGGGCTCAGACAGGTGGACAGACACTGGTGGGGTCATTCAGGCGGGAGCTCCAGGGCAGTGGGTGGGCGGCCCCCAATCACCCCATCCGGGCCTGGGAGCTGACAGAAGTGGGCCTGTGAGGTGGGACTAGGTTACCGAGGGTGAGGCGAGATTGCCCTGCAGCCTAGGACTGGTGTCCAGACAGACACGTAGGAGAAGGTGTGAGGGGACGGAGTGGAGGGTCGGGGGTGTGTGGCCACAAGCCAGGGGCGGCCTGGAGCTGCAGCCGGCGGGAGGAAATCTTCCCCGGAGACTGCAGGGGGCTGGCCCTACCGGCACCTGGATCTCAGACTTGGGGCCTCAGCACTGGGAGGGAATACATTTCTGCTGTTCTCAGCCTCCTTCATGTCAGGGGCCCAGGACCTGAGAACTGTTCTCCACAGGGAATCCACAGAGAACGTGACAGAGTTGGGGTGCAGCTGGGAGGACTCCCCGAGGAGGCCATGCGGAAGCAGAGCCCTGAATCCTCAAATGGTGCAGAAGGTCGCAGGCCAGGGGGGCCGCAGGGATAACCAGCCACCAGGGCAGCAAGGCCAGGACTGAGCTGCACCCCCGCCTCCCATTCCTTACCCTCCCTGTTCGCCTGCGGGTCAGACCTCAGGCTCTCGGAAGACCCTGCAGGAGCGGGGAGGTGCGCTCGGAGAGTGGAGCAGGCTGAGGGTGAGGCCAGAGGCCCCCCCCTGTCGCGCCAGCTGCAGGACGGCCCTCTGCCCCCCACAGACCGCCTGAGGCCCTGCAGCTTAACGAGCCGTGGGTGGAAATGACAGGTTCCCTTGCCAGCTGGCCACAGAGCGTGGGGGAGGGTCTGTGCCAAGCTCCCTGGGACCCTGCGCTGGGGGTACAAAGGGCGGCTGAGGGAGGGCCCACAGAGCCTCTCGGAGCCTCAGCGGAAGGACCTGCCGGCAGCGTGAGCCCAGAGCCCCCGAGATGAGAACCCTGGCCCTGACTCTGACCATCGCCCTCGGCCTGACCTCGGCCCTGCAGACCCGGGACAACCTGTCCTTCCAGGGCCCGGATGTGAGGCTCTGGGGAGGGTGGGGGTCGGGGGTCCTGGGCTGAGCCCTCTCTATCCACGGAGGCCAGTGTGTCGGGGTCAGGAGGGAGATGTGGTGTAGGGCTCAGCCCTGGCCCTCCCCACAGACAGTGACCACCAGGGCTGGGAGACTGGGGGCCAGGGGGCCTCCGTCCCGAGCACTCAGCCCCACACAGCACTCCAGGAAGGTACTGGAAGGAGGGGACCTCAGATGTGCTGGGGAGCAGCCGGGGGGCTCCGAGGGGCTCCAGGGGGCGTCGGGGCTGAGGGAGCTGGCCGTGGGCGGGTGGCTGGTGAGGTGGAGGGTAGGCGGCCGCCAGGCTCATGTGTGCTTCAGGTTTCGGGGACGTGGTTCATCACGGCCATCGTGGGGACCGAGGGCCTCTCAGAAGACAAGGCATTCCCCGTCACGTTCTCCGTCCTGAGTGACACCCACGTGTGGGCCTCCACGACACGCAGGTCAGTGTTTGGCCTGCTCCTGGCCGCCCGCTGGCCCGCTTTCCCGGGCCCGAGGCCCTTCATCAGGCCGGGCTGGGCAGCGGCCTCGAGCCCACCCCCTTCAGGGTCCTCCACCATCCTGTAGGCGTGGGGAGAGGCTGAACGCCCGCTGAACTCTGAAGGGGCCTGGGCTCTGCTGGGATGGGGGTGGAGGAGCAGAAGGCTCCACTCGGAGTCGGGGTCCCCTGTGCTGCTCCAGGGGTGGGGCGAGGGCCCCGCGCAGCCCCAGGGTGGAGGGGACCTCAGGCGCCTGTGCACCGGGCTCCTCCAGGACCTGGGGCTTCTGCTACAACGTGGACATCGTCCTGGAGAAGACCAGTGGGTCCGGCACTTACACCGCCTGTGAGTCAGGGACGGTGGAGTGGGGCCCCAGAGCGGGAGCCCCCTGCTGGGGCTCAGGGCAGGCGGGGGCACCAGGGGACAGGAGACTAGATCCAGGGGGCGTGGCAATCGGGGGCCCCCTCTCCGCCACCAAGCCAGGCGCCAGGACTCGCTGCCAACACGCCCGGCCCGTGGCCCTCCGCAGGGAGGGGCAAGACCCAGGTGGAAGTGGAGGAGCTGCCCGGGAAGGATCATCTCATGTTTTACTGTGAAGGGCCGTTCAAAGCGGGAAGGTTCAGATCAGCCAAGCTCCTGAGTGAGTCCCCTCTCCCAGCCTGGCCCCATCTCTGCTCCAGGGGCCCTGCCCGCCCGGCAACAGTCCTTCTCTGCCCAGGGCTTCTGCGCCTCCGAAGGGGCAGCGCTTGAGGGCATGACACACACAGGCCCACGCGCTGGCCCTGGAGTGCCCAGGGGCCCGAGCAGGCAGACAGTGCCCTCTGGCCCGACAGACGGCTCTGTAGGCACATTCCGAGTCCCACTTCCGGAGGAGGAAGCGCTGACGGAGTTCTCGGGGCAGGGACCCTCATGGGGGGTGAAGGCCAAGGTTCTCTGGTCAGAGGGCAGCGCAGTTCCTGTGGGAGGGGAGTCCTTCCCGGTCAGGGGCCTGAGCCTGCAGGTGGCTCTGGGATCTGGCCTGGGGCGTCCCCCCAGGCCCCAGGAACTCGGGTGTCCCCTGGCGCTTCCACCCTCTTTCCCCGGGACCTGCCAGCTGGGAGGGACCTGTCTCCTCCGCACCTGCTCGGCGTCCACTCCAGACAGACCCCTCCTGCCTTCCCGGGTGTCCCTCGAGGCCTGACTTACCAGGCGCCTGGCCTGCAGGTAGGAATCCCGACGTGAACCCAGAGGCCCTGGAGGCTTTTAAGAAATTCGCACAGCGCAAGGGCTTGTCCCCGGAGGACATCTTCACACNCCTTCCCGGGTGTCCCTCGAGGCCTGACTTACCAGGCGCCTGGCCTGCAGGTAGGAATCCCGACGTGAACCCAGAGGCCCTGGAGGCTTTTAAGAAATTCGCACAGCGCAAGGGCTTGTCCCCGGAGGACATCTTCACACCTGAGCAGATGGGTGAGGGGCCGGCCCCGCGGCACCCCCGGTTCCCCTCTGTGTCTTCTTCACGCCCCTGGTCCCTCCCTCCGTCCCCTCCCGCCCCTCCCTGGCCCCTCCGTGGGGAGACATCAGCTCTGTGACGAGTCACAGGGAGCCCCTGGGGGCCCCGCTCTGGGTCTCCGTGACCCACGTCTGGGCTGCGGGCGGTGAGGGGTCTGGGCCCCTGTGTGGGGCGTCTTCTCACTCCTGGGTTTGTCTTGGTCTCTACAGAAGGCTGCAAGCCTGAAAGTGACTAGGGTGAGTGGTCCTTGAAGCAATCGAGGGTCGGTTCAGTGGGGCGTCAGGGTCCACTGGGCTCCCCAGGGCAGGCAGGAGGGACCCCGCGTGGCCAGGAGGCGGCGTCTCTGCTCTGAGGGCCCCTCCAGCCGGCCCTGCCCTGCAGGGTCTGTTCCTGGGCTGCACTCCGCATGTAGGCGCCCTCTCTGTGCTCAGGGCTCGCTGTTGGGTAACTCAGGACATCTGTGCCCGCCCAGCTATGCCCCCGGTGGAAGGTGCATTCCACTCCATCTGCCCCCTTCCTCCATGACCTTTCCCTTCCTCACCAGGGCAGAGGGCACCAGGCTCCACGGCAGCCCCCAGCAGCGCTATCAGGACCCACCATCCTGCGGGACGTGGGAGGAGCCCCGGGACCTGGGCCTCCCCACCCCCTGCTCTTCTGCCCAGCTTTCTTGCCCAGCCCTCCCTCCCCTCTCCTGGCTTCAAATAAAAGGCTTCAGCATCCCCAGGGGCTCTGCCTGTCTGTGGGGCCCCTCAGGGCATGAGAGGGGAGGACAGGGAGGTGGAAGCCTCGCAGGAGGGACCAGAGGACCCGCTTGTGTCCTGGGTCCCCATGGTGTGTGTCTCTGTCCGATGGGCCTGGGGATCTGGGGAGAGGCAGGTGCTGGCAGCTCTTCCAGAGGTCTCGGGTGGTCTCTGCAGGTCCGATGTCCACAAGCGCAGGTTTGGGTGGTCATGAGGATGGGAGAGGGACGTGATGCCCACTAGCACAGGTTTGGGTGTTTGTGTGGTTGGGGGGAGGGATCTGACACCCACGAGCCCAGGTTTGGGTGGTCTCCTGGTTAGGGGGAGGGCTGTGATACCTATGAGCCCAGGTTTGGGTGGTCCCATAGTTGGGGGAGGGGTCTGATGCCCAGGAGCACAGGCTTTGGGTGGTCCCGTGGTTGGGGGAGGGGTCTGATGCCCAGGAGCACAGGCTTTGGGTGGTCCCGTGGTTGGGGGAGGGGTCTGATGCCCAGGAGCACAGGCTTTGGGTGGTCCCATAGTTGGAAGAGGGGTCTGATGGGTGAGGGTGTCAAGGGTCAGCCCCAGGCCCAGGTGGGGACATGTGTGCAGGTGGGGATTGCCTGGCCTCCGGGGCCCCCACAGCTGGAGGCAAGGTGGGAGTGAGGGGGGCCAGGCTGGCCCAGGCGCACAGGACAAGGACAGCCCGACACTGGGCCCCAGAACCGGACGACTGCTGGTCCCCCAACCCAGGCCCGGCTGCACACAGGTGCTGCCCCTGGGGAGGGGACCACGTCAGCAGGGANCATAGTTGGAAGAGGGGTCTGATGGGTGAGGGTGTCAAGGGTCAGCCCCAGGCCCAGGTGGGGACATGTGTGCAGGTGGGGATTGCCTGGCCTCCGGGGCCCCCACAGCTGGAGGCAAGGTGGGAGTGAGGGGGGCCAGGCTGGCCCAGGCGCACAGGACAAGGACAGCCCGACACTGGGCCCCAGAACCGGACGACTGCTGGTCCCCCAACCCAGGCCCGGCTGCACACAGGTGCTGCCCCTGGGGAGGGGACCACGTCAGCAGGGACCTCACACTCTGTGTTCCTCCTGACAAAGAGACACCAGACAGGGGATTCCCCGAGTGCAAGCCCCTCACCAGTGTGGGGGCATCCCGTGGAGCCCCCATGCCGGGTCTTCTGACTGCCCACCCCCACATCCTCCCTGCCCAGCCCCTCCCGCCCCCTCCCCGTATCGGGGGGGATGGCACTGGCCCCCGGGATCACCAGTACCGTCTCCATCTCACGCTGAGCTGACTGGCCCTCTGGTCCAGCCGCACCTTCAGGTCTGCGCCACAAGCCTCACCTGGGCCTCGACTGGCCAGGAAGGGCACACAGGTGGCACTGCCAGGACCAGCGAGAGGGAGCCACCCGACAGCGAGGAGGGGCCACTGCATGTGAGGAGCCACAGGCGGGGGGGGCACACAGAAGGGCTGAGCCCCTCGGGAGCAGCGGGGGGACCTCCCAGGAGGGGAGCCATGGCCTCTTGTGACCTCAGGGTGATGCGCTCCGAGCAGAGGGGCTGCATGGTCAGGGGGAGGGGTCATAGAAGGTTCCGGGGTCTGGGGGGATGGGACCACCCACCACTGGAGTGAGCTGTGCAGTGTGGGAACCGTCTGGAGCCTTCCCTTACCTGTGCACAGGCAGACACGCAAACTCAAACACGTACACAGACACATACATGCACACAGACGCATGTACACATGTGAGCGTGCACAGGAGACACACATCAGCACAACACACTCACACGCGTTTACACATGTGCACACATGTAACTCACACGCCACACAGCCATGTAGAACGTGTCTGCACAAGACAAAATTCTGTGTGCCTGTGCACACACAGGAGAAGGCAGTGGCACCCCGCTCCAGTACTCTTGCCTGGAAAACACCATGGACAGAGGAGCCTGGTGGGTTGCAGTCCCTGGGGCCACTGGGAGTCGGACACGACTGAGCGACTTCATTTTCACTTTTCACTTTCATGCATTGGAGAAGGAAATGGCAGCCCACTCCAGTGTTCTTGCCTGGAGAATCCCAGGAATGGGGGAGCCCGTTGGGCTGCCGTCTATGGGGTTGCACGGAGTCGGACACGACTGAAGCGACTCAGCAGCGCCAGTGCACACACAGAAAGACACGCATGCACACACACACACAGTTCACAACAAATTCAAATGCCACCCAGAGCAGGTGTGGCGTGGACGCCCCGAGGCCTCTGCGCTGCCTCTCTCCTCTCAGTCTCTCACACGCAGATCCATGCAGGTCTCTGTGTGTCTCCCTGTTGACACCACATCCATGGTCTCACAGCCAGGATCCTGGATGCAGAGGGTTGGGCCACGTGTCCCAGGTAAGACCACCCTGGAGTCTCTCTGCCGCCACCCACTTTAGCAGCCATGGGGCATTCAGCTGTCCACGCAGACCACGCCTGGTGGATCCCGTCCCCCCTCCACAGACACGAGTGTTTCCGGGCCCCTGCTATTTCAGCCGGTGCCCTGGTGGAGACTCTCAACAGTGTATCTGTGAAAACCTGTGAGGACTCCTAGGGTGAGCTCCCAGGGGTCACTCTGCAGGTACACGCCCCCGGGGTCCTCCCCGACACCTCAAGTGCGCAGGCACACGTGTGCACACGCGTCACGCGAGGAGCCCTGTGGGTGAGCTCCCAGGGGTCACTGTGCAGGTGGAGCCCTCGGGTCCCACACTCGGTTCTCCCAGAGAGGCGTGTCCTCCACACCTCCCTGCAGGGGTCTGCTGGCCTTTCTTCCTCACGNAGGGGATTCCCCGAGTGCAAGCCCCTCACCAGTGTGGGGGCATCCCGTGGAGCCCCCATGCCGGGTCTTCTGACTGCCCACCCCCACATCCTCCCTGCCCAGCCCCTCCCGCCCCCTCCCCGTATCGGGGGGGATGGCACTGGCCCCCGGGATCACCAGTACCGTCTCCATCTCACGCTGAGCTGACTGGCCCTCTGGTCCAGCCGCACCTTCAGGTCTGCGCCACAAGCCTCACCTGGGCCTCGACTGGCCAGGAAGGGCACACAGGTGGCACTGCCAGGACCAGCGAGAGGGAGCCACCCGACAGCGAGGAGGGGCCACTGCATGTGAGGAGCCACAGGCGGGGGGGGCACACAGAAGGGCTGAGCCCCTCGGGAGCAGCGGGGGGACCTCCCAGGAGGGGAGCCATGGCCTCTTGTGACCTCAGGGTGATGCGCTCCGAGCAGAGGGGCTGCATGGTCAGGGGGAGGGGTCATAGAAGGTTCCGGGGTCTGGGGGGATGGGACCACCCACCACTGGAGTGAGCTGTGCAGTGTGGGAACCGTCTGGAGCCTTCCCTTACCTGTGCACAGGCAGACACGCAAACTCAAACACGTACACAGACACATACATGCACACAGACGCATGTACACATGTGAGCGTGCACAGGAGACACACATCAGCACAACACACTCACACGCGTTTACACATGTGCACACATGTAACTCACACGCCACACAGCCATGTAGAACGTGTCTGCACAAGACAAAATTCTGTGTGCCTGTGCACACACAGGAGAAGGCAGTGGCACCCCGCTCCAGTACTCTTGCCTGGAAAACACCATGGACAGAGGAGCCTGGTGGGTTGCAGTCCCTGGGGCCACTGGGAGTCGGACACGACTGAGCGACTTCATTTTCACTTTTCACTTTCATGCATTGGAGAAGGAAATGGCAGCCCACTCCAGTGTTCTTGCCTGGAGAATCCCAGGAATGGGGGAGCCCGTTGGGCTGCCGTCTATGGGGTCGCACGGAGTCGGACACGACTGAAGCGACTCAGCAGCGCCAGTGCACACACAGAAAGACACGCATGCACACACACACACAGTTCACAACAAATTCAAATGCCACCCAGAGCAGGTGTGGCGTGGACGCCCCGAGGCCTCTGCGCTGCCTCTCTCCTCTCAGTCTCTCACACGCAGATCCATGCAGGTCTCTGTGTGTCTCCCTGTTGACACCACATCCATGGTCTCACAGCCAGGATCCTGGATGCAGAGGGTTGGGCCACGTGTCCCAGGTAAGACCACCCTGGAGTCTCTCTGCCGCCACCCACTTTAGCAGCCATGGGGCATTCAGCTGTCCACGCAGACCACGCCTGGTGGATCCCGTCCCCCCTCCACAGACACGAGTGTTTCCGGGCCCCTGCTATTTCAGCCGGTGCCCTGGTGGAGACTCTCAACAGTGTATCTGTGAAAACCTGTGAGGACTCCTAGGGTGAGCTCCCAGGGGTCACTCTGCAGGTACACGCCCCCGGGGTCCTCCCCGACACCTCAAGTGCGCAGGCACACGTGTGCACACGCGTCACGCGAGGAGCCCTGTGGGTGAGCTCCCAGGGGTCACTGTGCAGGTGGAGCCCTCGGGTCCCACACTCGGTTCTCCCAGAGAGGCGTGTCCTCCACACCTCCCTGCAGGGGTCTGCTGGCCTTTCTTCCTCACGTTGTCCCCAGCGCTGGTCGTCACCAGCCCGGAAACCCGCCAGGGCAGGGGCGACACTGCCCTCCGGCGTTTACGTTCTCATGCCGCCGGGAGGCCAAGCGTCTCACGTACACCAACCTCCTGCGTCGCCTCCTGTTAGACAAGCCCTCGTCTGTCCTCTGTCCCTTTTTAGAACACTGACTTTCAAGATCTGGGGACCACAGGGGTGTCAAACTGCTCTCTGGCCCTGGGACGCGAGGAGCATCATCCCGGCTCCAGTCTGTCCTCCCAGCTCCGGGCACGTCTGGCTGCAGGAGGAGCCAGGCACTTCCCTCTGTCTTCTGGCTCTGGGGCCAGGCTTAGAGCAGGGCTCTCCACCCTGAGACTGTCCATGTATTTACAAAAACGACTTCAATTTGTACATCTTATCTTTAACTCACCTGAAATTTCCCTTTAACAAGAATGTTACTTCCAATAAAAAGGAAAACAAAAGTTAACCACTCCCCTCTTAGAATATGTGGCTGATACAAAAAGCGACCTTGTATGACTCCGTTCCCAGGAAACATCCAGAGGAGCGAAAGAGCAGAGACAGGAAGCAGGTCAGGGCTGGGGGAGGGGGGGCAGTGAGCGCTTTGGGTTCCCTTCTCGGGAGGAAACCCGTCCGCCGAGGCCGTGGGGAGGGCTGTAGACTCCAGAAGCGCCCAACTCAAAGTAAAAAAGACTTGCTTCTGTGAAGGCGTAATACTGTGCGTTGATGCGCACATACGGGACTGAGACAGATGGCGATGCCAACGTGGCATGCAGGGCAGCAGGGGAGACCCGGACGTGGAGAACAGACTTTGGACTCGGGGAGCAGATGAGGGCGGGATGACTTCTGAGGACGGCACGGAAACAGCCACACCGCCGCGCGTAAGACCGACGGCGGCGCGAGCCGGATGCACGAAGCGGGCACACACAGTACGGGCCGCATACGGACTTGCTGAACGAACCAGCCCCAACCGCACCTGACAGACACCTGAGGGGCCCTGGGGCTCGCTGCCAGCCCCCAGCGACCCCTGCTCCGGCTCCGCCCTGGAGGGGACCCCGAGATAGGGTCCTGAACTTCCTTTACAAATGGGAAGACGGCTCTGCCCCAGGGCTGGAGGCAGAGAGCTTCTTCACAGGGGAGGAAAACCTCAACGAAAACCACGCCGTCCCTCGGGAGCCCTTTCCGCAGGGCCAGGCACGAGGCCGCACCGTTCACGGAGACGCAGCGGCTCAGAGAGGTAGAGACTTTCCCAAGCCACACAGCTGGTCGCTGGGCTGCTGGGCTGGCGGGGAGGGGCGCTCGCCTCTTGAACTGCAGGTCCGCCTCTTGAACTGCAGGTCCGGGACCTGTTGGGCACGGGGGAAGGCGGGCCCAGGACCTGCAGGGTGAGGGGGAAGGCGGGTCCCAGACCTGCTGGGCGAGGGGAAGGCTTGTAGGTGCACGGGAAGCTGGTGAGGTACGAGGGGTCGCTGACCCGGAAGGCAGGCACCAAGTGCTCCGGCGGCTCCTCCAGGGGTCTGCTGTTCCCATCCCCACCCCGAGGGGCTGGTCCAGCTTCGAGGAGGGCCCATTTACACACAGGGTTCATTTTCAGACAAAGCGGGACAGTTCAAAATGCAAACAGCGAGAATACTCGGGCTCACATCCTGAAATGCAAAGAATTGCCTTGGCCATGACCAGGGCCAGATGTGGATGGCGCCGGGGGGGGGGG
>SJYA01008162.1:0-13842 GCA_006410615.1 Neotragus moschatus | reverse complement strand
ACTTCCTGCCGTAAGGGTGGTGTCATCTGCATATCTGAGGTTATTGATATTTCTCCCGGCAATCTCGATTCCAGCTTGTATTTCTTCCAGTCCAGTGTTTCTCATGATGTACTCTGCATAGAAGTTAAATAAGCAGGGTGACAATATACAGCCTTGACGTACTCCTTTTCCTGTTTGGAACCAGTTTGTTGTTCCTTGTCCAGTTCTAACTGATGCTTCCTGACCCTCATACAGGTTTCTCAAGAGGCAGGTCAGGTGGTCTGGTATTCCTATCTCTTTCAGAATTTTCCACAGTTTATTGTGATCCACACAGTCAAAGGCTTTGGCATAGTCAATAAATCAGAAATAGATGTTTTTCTGGAACTGTCTTGCTTTTTTGATGATCTAGCAGATGTTGGTAATGTACAGGATGAGACAAACCAGGAAGCAATCAGGCCAAGGACTTCCTGTGAGTAGCAAGAGCAGAAAAGATACAGTCCTGGAGTGTTTCTCTCTAGCTAAAAGGACCAAGATCAGCTTGTATCTCTTCTGGCTTGGTGCATCATATCCATGTGGTCAGTAAATCATGGTCATTACCTTAATGGCCTCCAGTATTCTTGCCTGGAAAATCCCATGGATGGAGGAGCCTGGTAGGCTACAGTTCATGGGGTCGCAGAGTCAGACACGACTGAGCAACTTCACTCACTCACCTTAATGGTAGGAATAGGAAAGGTCCAATTCATACCACATTCAAGGGCTATGCTCAGGGAATGAAAACCCCTTCTCTTCTTTAGGGATAGCTGATATTGTGCCTTTCAGCTCTTTCTTATATCAAACAAATCAGTTACGGATCTCTTACTTTCTTTTTCAATGAATGCACCCAATACAAGATATTAAGTTGATGGTGGTTATCAGCACTGATGCTCAAACATCATTGACTCTGTCTTGCTTTTCCCATTCTGAGTGGCAATCAGGCAAGGTTGGTTGCCTTCAGCTAATCATCCAATCCTTGGTTACACAAAGTCAATAGAATGAAAGGAGACTTGAAGGAAATGTGCTAATATAAATCTTTAGACAATAGTTGAGTGGCAAAAAAGAGTTATACCCAAGATCAGGTAGGAAAAGGCAACATTTTTACTTAGATATGAGAGAGACCAAAATGTCAAAGACCATTCCAACTGTGGTCTATAGTTGCTAGTTTTGAGTTTGCCTCTGACTTGTGACTTCTGGAAAGTTTAAAAAAGGATATCAGTGTTTCTTTGTGGGTAATTCCTAGTTTCAATATTAAATTTCCTCCTACGTAGTTTGTATAACAGCTTTATGCGTCCACTCTTAGTACTCATGCTAATGGTGGGTGATTTTATTTCTTCCAACTTTTAAAAACTGGTTTACTTTACTGGATTCAAGCAACTTATTTGGTTTCAGGTGTCTGGCTTCAATTTTAAGTTTTTAGCTGTAGTTAGTGTGTGTGTGTATGTGTGTGTGTATGCCAAGTTGCCTAAGTCACTTCAATCATGTCCAACTCTTTGCAGCCTTATGGACTATAGCTCACCAGGCTCCTCTGTCCATGAGATTCTGCAGGCAAAATGCTGGAATGTGTTGCCATGCCCTCCTCCAGGGGATCTTCCTTGACCCAGGTATCAAACCTGTGTCTCTTATGTTTCCTGCATTGGCAGGTTCTTTACCTCTAGTGCCATGTATATTTAGAAAAATGTGTATGAGTTAATAGGACCTAGAACATGTTTTGGCCATGTCACACCATCCGGTATTACTACAGAGAGGTGCCTGAATTGATCTGTATCTAACTGAGTTGTCCATATTTTTTTTAGTTGGCCACATAGCAGTGATTTTATGGATCTAGATGCCTGCATTTATAGGTTGTTTTGAGTGGGCAGAGAAGTATCCTTTCTTTGGCAGAGTGGACAATGTATAAACTCAGATTGAATCTTAGTTCTTCAATTTAGCAGCTGTGTGACCAGCTGTGTGAGCTTACTTTCCTGGGCTTCAATTTTTGTTTCGTAGAAATAAAAGAATTCTTATCAAGGGTCTTTCAAGCATTAGAGAAATGCATGTAAACATTGGACCAATTTTCTTACCCATTCTGCTCTAGCCAGGTTGGTTTTTATCGCTTGCTTGAACAAGACAAGTTCCTGCTTGTCTCAGGGTTGTTTTAATGCTTTTTACCTTTTTTACTTACCATCTATTCTCACTAATTACATTCATTTATTCATTTCTGTAATAGATATTTATCAGGTGCCTTCTCTGTGCCAAGGATTGTTGTAGGTGCTGGGGAGGTGCCAGCATACAATACGAATGAGAACGCTTTCATTCTTAAAGCTTATAATCTAGTCAGAAGAGATAGTCTTAACCTAGCTTGTCAGGTGGTAGAAAAAACTAAAGAAAAGAAAACAAAAACACAGAGAGGAAGATAGGAGGGTTAAGGTGGGAGCCACGGTACAGATCACTAGCTCTCTGTGCTCCCTGGTACCTGAGAAGTCTTTCTGGTCTGTCACAGATGGAATCATGTCACTAGTTTTGAGTAATGGGTTAGTGGTAAAAGTGATAATAGTCACTTCACTGAGGAATTAAAGAAAAGTTTCACATTCTTTACGGCTATTCTTCCTTGGCCACTGAGACCATGGAGCCTGTGTGCTCCAGATGATGCCAATAAAAGGTGATAGAGTCTTCATCAACCTTAGTAACTGTGTGAGATATAAGATGCCTGATCAATCCAATTTGGACACATAATATGAGGAATAAATATTTGCTGTATTATGTCTTCAATATTAATTTGTTAACTTGTATCATATTACCTAGCTTTTCTTAATAATGTTGGTTAGACGAGAACTTACCAAAAAGATGACTCTGAATCACTATCTAAATGAGGTGAGGGAATAAACAGACTTTTCATCTTCACATGGCAGCTTAAAAATGATCCTTCTTCAATATTTGCTTAATGCCATTAGATCGTAAAGCTCCACAAATACAGGGGCTGAATTTGTTTTGTTTTGCTTTGTTTTACTGAATTTGCAGTCCCCTGGTGGCTCAAGATGGTGAAGCATCTGTTTATTAATGCGGAAGACCTGGGTTCGATCCTTGGGTCAGGAAAATTCCCTGGAGAAGGAAATGGCAACCCACTCCAGTACTCTTGCCTAGAGAATCCCATGGACAGAGGAGACTGGTGCAGGCTACTGTCTATGGAGTCATAAAGAGTCGGACACGACTGAGTGATTTTACTTCACTTCACTTCAGGAATTTAATACATATTTGAAAAATAAATAAATGAATGAACAAATATAAATAAGTGAATGAATGAATCACATAAAAATTCTTAGGACACCGAAAGTGATAACCATTGCTGCTGTATTAAACATTTTATCTCCTTTTTGCCTCTCTTATTTTTAATCTTATTCTTCAAATAAAAATGACTGTAGATGTTTAAGTAGGCTCTTTTGAGTGATAGTGATATTAATTATAAGATACATTTGGACATAAGGGAACTAGGAGTTATACTGATACGGAGGGGCTGCTAAATATGTCAGTTTTAAGGTAGCTGAGGCATAGTTGATAATAGCTAAGAATGGCTAATGTTTGCTTATTGAAAACTATGTGCCAGTGGGGTGTTCTAAACCTTCACATGTATTAACTTATTTATCTTGCATACTAGCTCTAATGGTGAGTCCTGATGTTTGTCCATTTTCTAGAAGAAAAGGATCACTTCTTCATACCCCATAGCTGGTAAGTGATAAAGATAGGGCTCGATCCAGGAAACTCTGGTTCCAGCACTCCATCATTAATAATTCTACCATACAGTCTCCTCTGTGGTCCTGCTGACTCCAGGCAATCTACTGGAAGTTGCCAGACACTTTGCAGACAGGTTCATTGGTCTCAGACTTACACTTTACCATTCCTGCAACTCAGCTCCTCTAAACAAGTCTGCTTCTCTCTAGGTCTGTCTGTTTCCCTCACCACGAACTCTTTGATTCTTCCTATCTTTGGATCTTTCTGAATGTTGCCAGTTTGCTTACACTCTCCTTTCTTATAACTTCAGCAATTCTTCATGCCATTACCCTCATGTCATACCCTCTCTCTGTAAATTCTTTCAGTTTCAATCCTGACTACCAACTCTCTGATTTTTTTTAGGACTCAAACAAGAGTCTGTCAGATGGTATAATCATCTGTGACCAAGGTAGCTAAGGCTTATGGCAGAACCAATGTTGCCTGAGGATTCTCAGTTAAGTGCTCAATTATAGCTGTTTACTTAGAAAAGGTTATGGGTGTGGCGAGAATCCCAATTAATAGATATACGATTATTTCTACAGTGAGCGGGATGTCACACAAGACACTTAGGCTCATTGGATAACGTGATTTTGATGCACACTCGAGGTGGACATTATCAGCATTTCCATTCTACAGGCAGATACTGAGTCTTTAAACTTGCCCAATGGTCCATGGATAGAAAACAGCAGACTAGGTATTTTCAGGCTCCCCTGACATTTTTACTCCACTAAACCACATTTCCTTATACATGTTTATTTTATTTAAAACTCTCTGCTCTCTTTATACCTGAAATAAATAGCACACTCAGAAGTCACCACTACTGTCAATATTAGACACTTGTCAAATGCTGTCACTTAGCCAGAAAGCAGCTTTGGAGTAACTGTGTAATATTATCTATCATGACAAGTTCTCATCCAGAGTGGCAACATTAAAGCCAACAGCATGTGGCTTGTGCAAAACCCCAAAGCCATTAGCTGAATCCCAGGACCAGAAGGCCGAAGAATTCCCAACCCACCCCAGTTTCAGCCCTGGAGAGCAGAGACCACTCTGCATAGACAGGTTATTTTTATTCATAGAGAAATGTTCGCTGATGTTCACTTTCTGTGCTAGCGCTTGCTGGGCATGTTATCTTCTCAGTGTGGATTGGATGAGAGAAGTGAGAAGCAAACAGCAAATTCTTGGCAGCTAGAGACAGGCAAGCAACAGAGGAAAGCAGAAGAGCTGTCAGGAGACCGTGGAGGAGTCATTTGACTCTTGTGATGTTTTTGTCATTTTTCTTCAGTCATTAGCCTATTGTTTGCAGGTCTGGTGTTTTCTTAATAAACTAAGGATGGGAGGGAATCATAAAAACTAACAGACTGGAAAAGGTCATTTAATTTTCTACCTTTATCAGGACTGTCATTGGCTTGAGTAGGTTTTGGGTAGTTAAGGTACTTTCAGGAAGAGGAAGATCCAAGTTACAGGGAAAAAACCATTTAACTGGCACAAATGATTTTCTAAAAGCCACAACTCTGCATAGCTCTATGATACTCCGAGACAGAGTAGACTTACACTGAGATTTGGTACCTTTGCTTCTCTGTGTTTGTTCTCTGTAGCGCTGGTTTCACTGCTTCCCTGGTGGCTCAGATGATAAAGAATTTGCCTGCAATGCAGATGTGAGTTCAGTTTCTGGGTGGGGAAGATCCCCTGAAGAAAGAAATGGCAATCCACTCTAGCATTCTTACNAGGAAGAGGAAGATCCAAGTTACAGGGAAAAAACCATTTAACTGGCACAAATGATTTTCTAAAAGCCACAATTCTGCATAGCTCTATGATACTCCGAGACAGAGTAGACTTACACTGAGATTTGGTACCTTTGCTTCTCTATGTTTGTTCTCTGTAGCACTGGTTTCACTGCTTCCCTGGTGGCTCAGATGATAAAGAATTTGCCTGCGATGCAGATGTGAGTTCAGTTTCTGGGTGGGGAAGATCCCCTGGAGAAAGAAATGGCAATCCACTCTAGTATTCTTATCTGGAAAATTCCATGGACACGGGAGCCTGGTGAGCTATAGCCAACAGGGTTGCAAACAATTGGACACAACTGAAGCAACTGAGCATCCACATATGCTGAATCCTTGTCCATGCCTGGGGTTGCAAAGAATTGGATACGACTGAGCAAAAGAGCACACACAGACACTTCCTGACGAACTGGGTCAAGCACCCTAAACATTTTCCCAGCCTTCTCTATCCGACTTACTTTTCCTCATTCTTCAGTTCCATTTCCATCTGGAGACCTTGCACAACTTTACTATCTTGGGTCAACTTTGCTTTACTTTTACAGCTTCATAACTGAGCTTTCATGGCAATCTGAGTTTACTCTCCATCATCGACATTCTACTCCATTGATTTGCTTACTTTTATTTTTTCCCTCTCAGAAATGTGAGCTCCCTAAAGGAAAGGTTCACAGCTTTGTATCCTTAGAATCTGGGATTCCTCATGTTATCATATAAGTATTCCCTCCTGAATGCATGTTTACTGAGTGAATATGATTTGCTCAATTTGCTAATGAACTTTGTTGGGTGATGTAGGCACAGTGTGAGCAGAAAATAAATCCACATCCAAGTATATACTGTCTTACTGTCTTTACAGCCTATTCATTAAAACAATAAATAAATGACAAATAACAAAACTCTAGAAGGAGTGTGAGTGTGCTCCTAGCACTCAAGGAGCTAGATTGAAAATAGCATGCAACTGAGACCTCTCTGTGGGGCCTCATTTTCTGCCTCTCCTCATCTGCATTTTCATCACCTAGAACATAAGGAACTCTCCAGAGCTTAACATTGAAAAGAAGTTAATTATATTTTTATGACATTCCATCCAATCTTTTGTCTTTCATTTTCTCAAAAATTCACGGTGGAGGAGGGAGTGGCTTTCCCCTGAGACATTCATGGGAATACTTGGAGGAACATCAACCACCCTAATTCTTTGTAAATATCCAGCAGCCATTCCTTTCAGTAGTTCAGGGTTCAACAGTGGGTAGCCCTTTTCTGGAGAACTTATCCAATTGAAAAGCATATTTAATACCAACGACTGATGCCAAGGCTGAAAAAAAGCATATTATATTAAATGGAAGTTTTGTGAATTTAGTACCAATTTAAATCTCTTCTTGTCTTTCTGCCAATGCTTTATTTCAAGTCACCACCAAATAAACTTACACCTAATTTTAAACTAATATTTAATGTTGCGAAACTCTAGAGACATAATTTGTACTAGGATCAATGATACATTAGCGTAATTAATTAAGCACTAGCTTATAATGAAGAAAACAAATGAACAAAGGACACTTTTGTGATGCAGTGACCTCCATTTATTGGCATTTTATACCCTTTTTTGCTCACTTGCTGTTAGAATTCAATAATCTCACTGGATATCCCCATCATTAGTATGAATTAGCAACACTCCATTGTAATTCACTGTAATTCACCAGAGACAGAGTTTGGATAAATGGAGAAGGGTTTTAACAGAGATCAGTGTGGTGAAGCCAAATTGCAGGGAAGACTAGGTCCCTTTGGTAAATAGGCTTTCCTTTGGTTTCCCTATCTTGCATTCCCTGCCATCTTATAGAATAAAAAGATAAAATGAATGAAATCCTTAAAGAAAAACCTAAATCTGAACCTAGGTTTTAATAAACTTAACATTAATGAAAAGTTTGTATGATAAGAGTAAGGACTTCTAATCAATCCAGACAGATAAGATCACAGTCATAATTGCATTGGCTGTTATTATTTCCTTTTCATTTACTTGTACTGAATGGAAATAAAGTCTTGAGATGTCTACAAATGGAAATGAAAATAATGGTTTTCAGTGATAATTTGATAGGAAGTAATTGGCCACCTGAAGAGAAAAACCCTCATCGTGGAAATAATTACAAATAATTGGTTACTACAAGATTGGACTACATTTGATATACTCAGTACAATAAATACTCTTAACTAAAGATGCTAACATGGAGATTTGAGGGGTGTTAGCAATCAAGTAAATCAGAGACAACATAACAGTTTATGGGGCTTCCCAGGTGGCGCTAGTGGTAATGAACCTGGCTGCCTGTGCAGAGACTTAAGATATGTGGGTTCAATTCCTGGGTTAGGAAGATTCCCTGGAGGAGGGCATAGCAGCCCACTTCAATATTCTTGCCTGAAGAAACTCATGGACAGAGGAAACTGGCAGACTATAGTCCATAGGATTGCAAAGAAGTAGGACATGACTGAAGTGACTTAGCACGTATACATGAAACAGTTACAGAACAAGTAGCCAGTATGAATTGATTGGCCCATAAAATTATTCTGAAATATATTTTAAAGATGGAGATTTTACATACATATCAAGATTTATAGTTTTTCTCTTGGATTAAAAAGGAACTATCAGGCAACACCAGGCTCTGATTGCCACAAGGGCGGCAATCCTGTGGATGTAGAAGACGCCAGAGTCCAACTGACCCACCACCTGCAGTTAGGGGACAATATATCCCTTGAAGATGTTTGCATCTGTGATTCCAGCTCCAATAACCTGTGTTTATGCAAAACTTCTACATTTGATAGACAATTTACATACCTTAACTACTTTCCAGAATAAACACAGGTTATAGAAAAATAAACTGAGACTTTGCTAAAGTGTCTACCACAAGGAGGCAAGTTAGAAGTTAAAGAAGCTAGGATGTGAACCCAAGTCTTTTGACTCTTAATCTCCTAACCTTTCAACTGAGCTCTGGTAAGTCTTGTCTGAGATCAATTATAAAACCCTTCATTGGAGAATATGTGCTCTCAGGTGAAGTAAACATCCTTTATTTGGAGCTTAAAGTACTAGCATTAGCCTCTTAGAGGAAACAATTCGTTTTATGTGAAAAATACTAAGTGGCCAAGAAACTCTATACGGTTCTAAATTCTGACCTACATGGAAATTTCTAGAAAATTATTGTTGCTCAGTTGTTAAGTCATGTCGGAATCCTTGTGACCCCATGGACTAGAGCATACCAGGCTTCCCTGTCCTTTACTATCTCTTGGAGTTTGTTCAAACTCATGTCCATTGAGGCAGTGATGCCATCCAATCATCTCATTCTCTGTTGTCCCCTTCTCTTGTCCTCAATTTTTCCTAGCATCAAAATCTTTTCTAATGAGTTGGTTATTAGCATTAGATGGCAAAGTATTGGAGCTTCAGCTTCAGTATCAGTCCTTCCAATGAAAATTCAGGCTTGATATCATTTAGGATTGACTGGTTTGATTTCCTAGCTGTCCAAGGGATTCTCAAGAGTCTTCACCAGCACCACAACTTGAAAGCATCAATTCAATGACACTAAGCCTTCTTTATGGTCCAACTCTAACATCAACACATGACTACTGGAAAAACCATAGCATTGACTACATAAACTTTTGTCAACAAAGTGATACCTCTGTTTATTAATATGCTGTCTAGATTTGTCATAGTTTTTGTTCCAAGGAGCAAGTGTCTTTTAATTTTGTGGCTGCAGTCCTCATCGTCAGTGATTTTGGAACCCAATAAAATAAAACTATCTCCATTTCCACATTTTCCTGATCTATTTGCCATGAAGGAATGGTACAGGATGCCATGATCTTTGTTTCTTGAATGTTGAATTTTAAGCCAACTTTTCCACTCCCTTCTTTCACTCTCATCAAGGGCTCTTTACTTATTCTTTGCTGCTGCTGCTGCTGCTGCTAAGTCACTTCAGTCATGTCCAACTCTGTTCAACCCCATAGACGGCAGCACACCAGGCTCCATCATTCCTGGNGTGATGCCATCCAGCCATCTCAACCTCGGTCATCCCCTTCTCCTCCCGCCCCCAGTCCCTCCCAGCATCAGAGTCTTTTCCCATGAGTCAACTCTTCGCATGAGGTGGCCAAGGTACTGGAGTTTCAGCTTTAACATCAGTCCTTCCAGTGAACACTCAGGACTGATCTTTAGGATGGACTGGTTGGATCTCCTTGCAGTCCAAGGGACTCTCAAGAGTCTTCTCCAACAGTTCAAAAGCATCAATTCTTCTGTGCTCAGCTTTCTTTATAGTCCAATTCTCACATCCACATGACTACTGGAAAAACCATAGCTTTGACTAGATGGACTTTGCTGGCAAAGTAATGTCTCTGCTTTTCAATATGCTATCTAGGTTGATCATACTTTTCTTCCAAGGAGCAAGTGTCTTAATTTCATGGCTGCAATCACCATCTGCAGTGATTTTGGAGCCCTTCCCCCCCACCCCCCAAAAAATAAAGTGTGTCACTGTTTCCACTGTTTCCCTATCTATTTGCCATGAAGTGATGGGACCAGTTGCCATGATCTTAGTTCTCTAAATGTTGAGTTTTAAGCCGACTTTTTCACTCTCTTTCACTTTCATCAAGAGGCTCTTTAGTTCTTCTTTACATTCTGCCATAAGTGTGGTGTCATCTACATATCTGAGGTTATTGATATTTCTCCTGGCAATATGATTCCAGCTTGTGCTTCATTCAGTCCTGCATTTCTCATGATGTACTCTGCATATAAGTTAAATAAGCAAGGTGACAATACACAGCCTGATGTACTCCTTTTCCGATTTGAAACCAGTCTGTTGTTCCATGNAGGTTATTGATATTTCTCCTGGCAATATGATTCCAGCTTGTGCTTCATTCAGTCCTGCATTTCTCATGATGTACTCTGCATATAAGTTAAATAAGCAAGTTGACAATACACAGCCTGATGTACTCCTTTTCCGATTTGAAACCAGTCTGTTGTTCCATGTCCAGTTCTAACTGGACATGTTGTTCCATGTCCAGTTGCTTCTTGATCTACAAACAGATTCCTCAGGAGGCAGGTCAAGTGGTTTGGTATTCCCATCTCTTTCAGAATTTTCCACAGTTTGTTGTGATTTTTACATCCACACAGTCAAAGGCTTTGGCATAGTCAATAAAGCAGAAGTAGATGTTTTTCTGGAACTCTTTTGCTTCTTTGATGATCCAGCGGATGTTGGCATTTTGATCTCTGGCTCCTCTGCCTTTTCTAAATCTAGCTTGAATATCTGGAAGTCCATGGTTAATGTACTGTTGAAGCCTGGCTTGGAATGAGTGCATCCGTGCAGTAGTTTGAAGATTCTTTGGCATTACCTTTCTTTGGGACTGGAATGAAAACTGACCTTTTCCAGTGCTGTGGTCACAGTTGAGTTTTCCAGATTTGGTTGCATATTGAGTGCAGCATTTTTACAGCATTATCTTTTAGAATTTGAAACAGCTTACCTGGAAATCCATCACCTCCTCTAGCTTCATTCTTGGTAATGCTTCCTAAGGCCCACTTGATTTCACAGTCCAGAATATCTGGTTCTAGGTGAGTGACTACCCGATCATGGTTATCTGGGTCATTAAGACTTTTTTGTATAGTTCTTCTGTGTCTTCTTGCCATCTCTTCTTAATTTCTTCTGCTTCTGTTAGATCCTTGCCATTTCTGGCCTTTATTGTAGCCATCTTTGCATAAAATATTCCCTTGGTATCTCCAATTTTCTTGAAGAGATCTCTAGTCTTTTCCATTCTATTGTTTTCCCCTCTCTCTCTCTATATATATATATATTTTTTTTTTTCCATTGTTCTCTTAAGAAGGCTTTCTTACTTTTCCTTATTATTTTCTGTTACTCTACATTCACTTAGGTATATATTTCCCTTTATCCTTTGTCTTTAACCTTTCTTCTTTTCTCAGCTATTTATAAGGCCTCCTCAGGCAGCAATTTTGCCTTCTTGTATTTCTTTTTCTTTGAGATGGTTTTGACCACTCCTTCTGTACAATGTTATTTATTGCTATCCATAATTCTTCATGTGCTCTGTCTACCAGATCTAATTCTTGAATCTATACATCACCTCCACTATATAATTATAAGGGATTTGTTTTAGGTGATACCTGAATAGTCTAGTGGTTTTCCCTACTTTCTTCAATTTAAGTCTGAATTTTGTATAAGGAGCTCAAGATCTGAGCCACAGTCAGCTCCAGGTCTTGTTTTTGCTGACTGTATAGAGCTTCTTCATCTTTGGCTGCAAAGAATATTATCAGTTTGATTTCAGTATTGACCATCTGGTGATGGCCATGTGTAGAGCCATCTCTTGTGTTGTTGGTAAAGGGTTTTTGCTATGACCATTGTGTTCTCTTGACAAAACTCTGTTAGCCTTTGCCTTGCTTCATTTTATACTGCAAGGCCAAACTTTCCTGTTACTCCAGGCATCTCTTGACTTTCTGCTTTTACATTCCAGTCTTCTGTGATGAGAAGGACATCTGTTTTTGATGTTAGTGCTAGAAGATCTTGTAAGTCTTCATAGAACCAATTGACTTCAGCTTCTTTGGCATTTGTGGTTGGGGCACAGACTTGGGTTACTGAGAAGTTGAATAGTTTGTCTTGGAAAGAAACCAAGTTTATTCTGTCATTTTTGAGACTGCACCCAAGTACTGCATTTCAGACTCTTTTGTTGACTTTGAGGGCTACTCCATTTCTTCTAAGGGATTCTTACCCACAGTAGTAGATATAATTGTCACTTGAATTAAATTCTCCCATTCTCATCCATTTTAGCTCACTAACTGCTAAAATATCGATGTTCACTTTTGCCATCTCCTGGTTGACCACATCCAATTTACCTTGATTCATGGACCTAACATTCCAGGTTCTTATGCAATATTGTTCTTTACAGCATTCTTTACTTTCACCACCAGACATGTCCACAACTCCGCGTCATTTCCACTTTGGCCCAGCCTCATCATTCTTTCTGAAGCTATTTCTCTTCTCTTCTCCAGTATCATATTGGACATCTACCAACCTGGGGGACTCATCTTCTGGTGTCATATATTTTTGCCTTTTCATACTGTACTGGGGATTCTTGAGGCAAGAAGACTGAAGTGGCTTGCCATTCCCTTCTCCAGTGGACCATGTTTTGTCAGAACTCTCCACCGTGACCTGTCTGTCTTAGGTAGCCTTACATGGCTCATAGCTTCACTGAGTTACACAAGGCTGTGATCCATGTGATTACTTCTGTTAGCTTTCTGTGATTGTGGTTTTTCTTCTAGAGGCTGTGGGACTGTAGTTCTTGGTTCTGTTGTCTGCCTTCTGATGGATGAGAATAAATGGCTAGTGCAAGCTTCTTGATGGGAGGAAATGGCTGTGGGGGAAACTTCGTCTTGCTCTTGTGTTACTTGGGGTCATTTGTTTAGTTAGAAAAATAACCAATTTTAAATCATCACCCCTCAAACAGAGTTTATTAGGATTTTCACCTGGTAGGATATACAGTATGTCTTTCTCCCTGCATATTTGACTTTAACTTCTGACATTTCACCTTAAGCTGTTTTTCAGGGACATCAGAACCTTGAATAATCTGAGTAGATAATAAGTAAACTCTCCTGTGAATAAGACATAATGCCTGTGAATAAGGCAAAATGTGATATAAATAGTATTTTGGAATCCTCAGACACTTCTGAGTATATTTTCAGCAAACATTATTGAATAGAAGCAAACTCTGTGTCAAATCATTTACTTGTAGTTGGAATCTTTTCCATGTTTGGCACTACCACTTCAGCAAGGATTACTTGGCATTAGCTGTGCTGTTACTTAATAGAATTTTTTCCTGATTCAACTTTATGATTCAGCAATAACATCTCAACAACAATTTCTCTCTTTTTATTCATCTTAAGGCCAAGCTAAATGAGGACCCTCAGAGCAAAAGGAATACGTATAGACAATTTTGAGAGACTAAAGATAAATGTACAATAAGCAAGTGAAAAACATATTTTACCTTACTAGACAGAAATATGAATTTAAAATATATACTTTAAATAAGCTAGCACTGATGTCTTATTAATTGCCTACTAAATAGGCAAATTTAGTTACAAAGTTATGACCAATCTAGACAGCATATTAAAGCAGAGACATTAGTTTGCCAAGGTCCATCTAGTCATGGCTATGGTTTTTCCAGTGGTCATGTATGGATGTCAGAGTTGGACTGTAAAGAAAGCTGAGAGCAGAAGAAATGATGCTTTGAACTGTGGTGTTGGAGAAGACTCTTGAGAGTCCCTTGAACTGCAAGGAGATCCAACCAG
>SJYA01008161.1:0-16362 GCA_006410615.1 Neotragus moschatus | reverse complement strand
GGTCAGCACTGGGCTTTATGGGGTGGGGGGAGGTGTGGGGGCGGGGCGCGGGTTTGGGCAGGGAGGCGGAGTTTTGGCTCTTCTGGCCCTTCCATTCCCCTGAGGGTGATCTGGGCGGGTTGTCTGACCCTCCTGGGCTGGGTCTGGCCATCAAGAAGATGAGGGAGCTGGACTGTGTCCGGCACAGACGGTCTGGTTCCCGGGCAGCCCTTCCCTCTTTGGTATAAACTCACACACCTCATCATGGGCTATTTTGCCATTTCCTTTCCTGCTAAACCAAGGGCTATTTTGGAAACTCCTATAAGCAAAGTAATCCCTGGCTGGCATTTGAGCGGATCTAAAAGAGCGCTAAGTGAGGGACACGGGCATAAACGCTGCCCAGCCCCGAGAGCCCACGCCGTTAAATTTAGAAGCATCACCTCCAAATGAGGTGAAATTGCAGGTTCCTGCGGCCGGCCGGCGGGCAGCTTTGCACTGAACGGGACAGATTTAGCGGGGGCAGGGGCCGGCCCCCTCCGGCTGCCCCTGGCGAGGAGAGACCTGGACGGTCTGTTCAGTGTCTGGGGAGCTGCTGCTGGGTGAGGAGCCCCTTCAGCCGCCCTGCCGGCCCCGCTCTCCCCAAGCCCGGGGCGCCGGGCCGCAGAGAGGCAGCGAGGGACACGTCCTGTCTGCCAACGGAGGTTTGGTGTCCGCATGACTTCTGTGTGTCTCTCCTCTGCCCAGGAGCCCCCGCGAGATCCCTAGCCGGTTTCTCATGCCCTGCAGAGTGCCAGCGGCCGCCCAACCTGCCCACAGCCCGGCCGCTGAGGGATCACGCGAGCGGGGGAAGAGGGCGGAGGAGGGGGACGTCTTGGGGGGAAGAGAGGCAGCTCCAGGTGCCCGGTCTCTGCTCTGAGCGGTCGGTTCTGCTGTTGCGTCAACGATGGAGCATCGTTACGAGGATGACCCTTGGTTGAGGGCGACAGACATCCGGTGGGGCCCGTCGGGAGCCCACTGGGGGCTCCTGGGAACCCAGGGGTCTCAGCTCGGCCAACTCACGGCCAGTCCACCAGAGGGGGGCGGTCCTGCAGCCCGCTAGGTGCGATCCCAAGGGTCCGCGACCAAGGATCAGCCCCATCAGGGGCCGGTCAGGAGGGGGCGCTGCTGAGACCCGACGCTGGTCTGAAGGGACCTGGGCTCCACACCCCGCTGGAGCCTGCCGGGGATGGCGCGGGGTTTCTCAGCCGCCTCCGCTGCCGCATTCTAGCCTGGCGGGTCTCGATCATGAGCTTGCTTCCTTCCCTTCTGGGCCCCCTTTCCCCCGCTTCAGGCTCATGTTGGGGGGCTGGGGGTGGTGGCTGTGTGTCGTCAGCACAGACCCGTAGAAGCAGGTGCAGCCTAACATGAAGTAGCCAGGCTTTGAAGCTTGTCATGTTCAAGTTCAGCCCAGCTCTAAAGGTTCCGACCTGTGTGACCTTGGATGACTTATTTTCCCTCGTCTCTGAGCCTCGGTTTCTTTATATGCAAAATGGGAACGATAATAGTGATACTTGCCTCCGATGGTGATGAAAGAGATTTTAAGCTTTTGGAGCAGGTAGCAGGCACAGTGCTGGCCAGGGCTCATCTGTCAAAAGCTGCTGCTTTTGTAAATAAAGTTTAGGTGGAACTTAGCCAGGCTCATTCATTTGCATATTGTCAGTGACTGCTTGCTTTCTAAAACGATATTTCTTCATAGCTGTGACAAAGACTACAAGGCCTGCCTGCAGAGCCAAGAACTTTCACTATCTGGCCCTCACAGCCGACGCTTGTCCCCTGCTCCCTGGAGTCCAAAACACAGTCGAAGTTCTTATCTTTATACTGTTCTTCCACGGCCTCCACCTTGAGCTGCATAGCATGGTGAAGTCGGGGAAGCACGTGGCCTCTGGTCCCCGAAAGATGTGCCGTGAATCCTCCAGGCCCCAGAGAACATCCCTGGCCCTGCCTGCTGGCAACTGTCTAGTGGGAGAGACAAAAAAACTCACCTTTCACAGTCCACCATAATTAGAGGGAGTTGGGGACTGGCGGGAGGTCCAGGAAGGCTTCCTGGGGGAGGTGACATCCGGGCTGGAGGCAGAGTGCGGAGGTATCAGTCAGGGGATCAGCCCCCACGTGGCAGCAGACCTCGCTTCATTGTTCAGTCACTCAGTCGTGTCCGACTCTTTGTGACTCCGTGGACTGCAGCCTGCCAGGCTCCCCTGTCCATCACCATCTTCCAGAGCTTGCTCAAACTCATGCCATTGAGTCGGTGGTGCCATCCAACCATCTCATCCTCTGTCCTCACACGGAAAACGCAGAAACCTGAGCCAGCCTCTTTGCCTCTTAGAGCCTCCTTCCTCATAGGAAAAGTGGGGTCATTGGCCCTCACGGCCCTGCCGTGAACTGTTAGTCCACAGCCAGGGGCTGATACCTCATGTGGGTATGCACCGAACCTTAGGTCTCCTCCTCCTCGGCCCTCCTTTCCTAGCGCTGGGCAGGAAGATGGGATTTGTTTTAAGGAACTGCATGCGGAGAAACTGTTGAGCGGTTGAGCAATTGTCTTTCTCTTTTCTCCTGAAGTGGAGGACTAGAGGGAGGCTGGAGGAAGGCCCCAGAAGGGCACAGAGGGAGGGTGGNTTAAGGAACTGCATGCGGAGAAACTGTTGAGCGGTTGAGCAATTGTCTTTCTCTTTTCTCCTGAAGTGGAGGACTAGAGGGAGGCTGGAGGAAGGCCCCAGAAGGGCACAGAGGGAGGGTGGGGGGGGCGGAGAGGAAGGGTGGTGGGAAGGGGTTCAGGTCCCAACCCTCAGGGCGGGCACGCCCCAGCCTCTGACCTTGGGGGTCCCCCTGCCTGCTCCCTCCTGTTCCCTCACTCAGCTTGGCAGTTTGAGGAGGTTCCAGTGCCACCCAGAGCCTGTGCTGATATGGGTGGGGGCAGCGGCGTGCAGATAAAAGTTTAACAACTGGCAGGGAAAAAAACAACCCTTAGAACCTAATTTGTAGCACTTGCCCAGTTCCACGCTGCACTTAATTCTATCGCGGCTGATTTCAAGCTACCAACATTCCTGACAATTTAACCTTCAACTCTTGCGAGCTGGTCCAGGCTGACAGCAGTGCAGTCCAGGTAGGGACTGTGGGGGTCCTGGGGGTCCCTCCGTGGGGCTGGGCTGAGCCCCAGAGTGGGGGATGCCTGACCGCGTACCTGAGAGGTGCTGGCATCGTGTCTGAGAACTCTTGGGTCCTCAGCCTGGCTGTGTCGCTTCCTAGCTGGGCCCCTGGGCTCCCTTGTCTCTCTGAGCCTCAGTTTCCTCACCTACTGAGCTAAGTAGCTCCTACACCAAGAGGGTTGTGTGGAGCTAATAAGATAATTCACTTAGGCACTTCGTGCACTGATGAGCACTCGATAAACATCGCCTCCGCCGCCAGATTGCATCCACGTCCTCATCCGTACACCTGGGGGTCACAGGTCTATAGCGTGGGACAGCCCCTGGCACTGGGGCTCGCCATGCAGTGGGTGCTCAGCAATCCGTTGCTGCTTCCCCCGTCAGGGCCAAGGGTTGTTCCTTGGCTCACCTGCCCCAGCCTCAGGGTCTCCAGGCTGGGGTCTCGGTCAGCCGACCGCTGCACAGACAACCAGCTCTTTCCGGCGTCTACTTCATGTTATGTGCTATTCAGTCCATTGTCTCCTTGATCCTTTTCTGAATTCCCATTTTACAGATGTGATCACTGAGGCACAGAGCCAGGGAGTGGCCCAGCTGCAGCTGGGATTTGAGCCCAGGTCTGGCTTTTTGGTTTCCAGTGCTCACCTACGCACAGCGGGTGTGGGGCTGAGGGGTCTGAGGGGTGTTGGAGGAGGAGGAAGCTTGTGGGGCTATACTGATCTTCCAAGGGGTTCAGAGTGAGGGCTCTGGAGCTATGTCAGGGGCTACAGACAAAGTGCAGGACCAGACACTGGACAGGCATGACCCCAAGAAGAATGTTGCTCCAGCCAGAGGCCCGAGGGTGGGCAGAGGCGTGGAGTCTGGACTCAGCCTCTGTGCCAGGGGGCTGTGGGAAGTAGGGGCCTCACCGAGGGGGAACAGGAAGGAGCTGACACGGTGGGGCAGACCCCCCCCCGCAGGCCAGTGGGATCCCTGGAATCTTAGCACTGACCCTACCCTGGCTGAGGAGTGAGGTATGAAACTGTAGCAGCAGAGATTTAGGTTAGATATGCAGGAGAACTTTCCGATTGTGCTGGAAGACAGTTGGCGTTATTCCCAAGGGATGTAGTGACCTTTTTTTTCCAGTCTCAAGATGGTTTGGAGAAAGGAAAAGACAGTCAGGGTTCTAGGCTGGCCTCACTGCAGCTGGGTCAGAGATGAGACAGTGGACCGGGGGCTTCTGGGAGCCTCCGATGCCAGTGGCCCGGCATCCTGTGAACTGAGCTTCATCACCCTCTGGTCAAAACCTCACAGGGCTCCCAGTTACCCTGAGCCAACTGCAAGGCTAGAGCCCTCCCTGGAGCTGCTGAGACCCCTCTGGCCTGTGCTCTACTGGCCTCTCCAGCCTCACCTGGGGCCACACCCCTGCCCACTGAACTGCCCGTCCCTGGGTTACACCTGGTCCTCTGCGCCTCCAGGCCTTTGCCCGCGCTGTTCCCCTGCCTCAGACGCCCCTCCCCCCTCCCCTTTACCTTTCTTCCCTCCTCAGCCTTGCCTTCTCAGTTCTTGGTCGCCTTTTCCATGAGTGGGTCTGTTACCCCCAAAAGTCCGCTAGGGACACCCTCCTGTCCCCGGTGGCTCATTAGCCTCCGGCTGGACCGGGAGCCCCAGAAGGCGAGGGCTTGGCCTGCCTTGCTTGGTGTCTTGTTCACAGGAGATGCTCTGTGGGAGTTTGTGGAGGGGTTAAGGATTCCTGGCAGAGGGGCAGTGAGAAGCACTGGCTCAGGACTTGCTGGATCCCCCTGCACGAGGACTCAGCATTGCACAGGCGCTGAGAACCCAAGCACAGAGTGCAGAGAGACCTGGTTCCCATCTTGCTCCAGCTCTCGCAACCTCACTGAGCCTCAGTGTTCTCATCTGTGAGCTGGGCACAGCATGGCTGCCCCCCCTGCTCCCCACGCTGGTCCCTTGGGCGTCCTGGTGGAGGGTAGTTGGCCTGCGGTCAGCATTTGCCAGGTGCCACTGCGAAGCTGACTGTCCAGCCCTCTCCCTGCAGGTGACCACCATGTCTGTGAGGGTGCGGTTCCTGTCCTCCAGAGATGCGGGGACCGTGGGGGTCATGGGCCGGAGCGCCTCCTTCGCGGGCTTCAGCAGCGCCCAGAGCCGGAGGATCGCGTAAGTTCTGCCCAAGCCGCGCGGGGGAGGCTTGTCTGAAGGCCAAGGACTGGGGAGGAGGGTGGTGAGGGCGTTTTTCTCTGCTGCCGGTAGCCCTGAGGCTCTCACCCATCCCAGCCCTGCAGCCCAGGGCAGTGTGTGTGTGTGTGTGTGTGTGTGTGCGCACATGCGCGTGAGACTCAGTGCTGGGAGAGACCTCTAATTTGCTTAGGATCCAAACAGGTGTCATCTGCCTGAGTTTATCGGGCCCACTTGGCAGATCAGAAAACAGGCTCAGAGAGGCAGAGCCACTCACCCAAGGCCACCCAGCAAGACGGATTCAGAGTTGGAACTTAGTCCCTGGAGGCAGGGCTGGGATAGAACGTCNGAGAGACCTCTAATTTGCTTAGGATCCAAACAGGTGTCATCTGCCTGAGTTTATCGGGCCCACTTGGCAGATCAGAAAACAGGCTCAGAGAGGCAGAGCCACTCACCCAAGGCCACCCAGCAAGACGGATTCAGAGTTGGAACTTAGTCCCTGGAGGCAGGGCTGGGATAGAACGTCCTTCCTGGTTGACAGAACAGGAAATAGGGCCACCTGTGACCTGGGGCAAGTGACTTCACCTCCCTGAGCCTGGCTTCCTCATGCGCCCAGAGGGGAGGCCCAGTGTCCTTCCCTCGCAGGCTTGCCATGTGGGTACAGGGAGGCAACACGTGGTGACTGCTGGGGCACACTGGCACACAGCAGGGGCTTGTGGGAGGTTTCCAGGGAGGTGGACCGGCCTCTGCAGAGACAGGCCTGGTCGGCCTCACCCCCGGAACTGGGTTCACGACGGCTCTGTGATGTCTCCTCCAATCCCAGGGAGTGCCTGGGAGCAAGGTGCGCTCAGCTCCTGGGGCCACGGCCCTGCCGGCCCTGGCATCCTGAGGGGCCCGCTAGCCGGCCGGCCGAGCAGCTGTGACGGCAGCTGAGCAGGGCGCAGGGCTTGGTGGGCCGGTGACCCCGTCAACCACCGGAGCTCATCACGGCGCTCCCCTCCCGAGACCCTCCAGGGACTCCCGTCCCACCCAGAGTCCAGTCCTGTCCCCTGGCCAGGCCGGGCTGGCCGGCTGCACCGTGAGCCCGCGCTGGCGTCTCTGCCCTCTCCAGGCCTTTGTTCAGCCCCAAGCCCACCTCCACCCGGAGCCCTCCCCACCCACCTTCACCTGGCCCGGTCCTGCTTAGTCTCAGGGGCCTGAGCGTCACTGCCGCATCCTGGGGTGGGGAAGGGGGCCCCCGCTGCCGTGAGGCTGGCCGCCGCAGTCAGGCCCTCCCAGCTCCCTCACCCAGCTCAGCTCCTTGGTTCCGAGATGCGCCAGCTTTGAAATCTTGGAAGCACCCTTAGGAAAGCTGCTCAGTTAGTGTCCGACTCTTTGCGACCCCATGGACTGTAGCCCGCCCGACTCCTCTGTCCGTGGAATTCTCCAGGCCAGAATACTGGAGCGGGTAGCCATTCCCTTCTCCAGAGGATCTTCCCGACCCAGGAATCACACTGGGGTCTCCTGCATTGCAGGCAGGTTCTTTACCAGCTGAGGTCCGGTGAAACCCTAAGGAACCCCTGATTTATTCCATGCATATTTCTGGACACCGACTCTGGTCTGGCCCTGTCCCAGGCCGCACTCTCTAAGCCAATGACACTTGGGGTCTGGGTGCAGCTGGAGGCAGGTGTCATGGAATTAGAGCAGGGCAGGCAAGCAGGCAGTGGGGGCTACAGGGAGGAGGGACCCAGTTCAGCGAAGGCTGGAGGGGAAAGGAGTCGAGCACTGCAGAGAGGGTGTGGGGGTGGGGAGGCCTTCCATGCAGCGGAGAGCGGTGCAAAGGCCCTGGGGTGGGAATGAGCTTTGAGGGGCAGGAAGCGGGCATGCAGCCGGCCTGGGACACAGTGCTCAGAAAGGGAGGGGACCCGATGGGGGCTCTTGGGACATGTGCAGCATGAGGGGAGCCACAGATGGGCTGGTGCAGAGGAAACTGAGGCCCCAAGATGGGAAGAAATTTGGCCAAAGCCTCAGAGGGAGTTAGCACCAGCACCCCTGACGCTAAGCCTCTGAGGAGGGACCATGTGGGTGCCCCTATGAGGAAGGCACACAGTAGGCACTCCATAAATGCTTCAGAGAGGGGCTAGGGGCGATGAGGACAGCACACAGTGAGCACTCCATAAATGCTGCAGAGAGGGGCTAGGGATGATGAGGAAGGCACACAGTGGGCGCTCCATAAATGCTGCAGGGAGTTTCTGCACCCAGTCATGTCTGAGCTGCCTCTTTCTGGGCTTCACCGGGCTCCCACCCCGTCGGGTCTGTTCAGGGCTGCCAAGGATGGCTGTGCATGTCCCCGGGGGCCTCCCGCCGGTGGGACCCATCCCGGCTGAGCGTGCGTGGAGCCGAGTGTATGGCTGGGCCTCCGGGAGGGTGCCTTCCTCTGACTTCTACAGAAGAACTAAGGGGGCTCTGTCCCTGGGCTTTGCAGCAGGGAGGGGTCTGCGGACCCTGTGGCCAGGCCGGCTGCCCAGGCTCACAATCCACACTCTGCTGTCACGGCCCCAAAATCCTTAGCAAGTTCTGACCGAAGGGTCTTGTGCTTTCTGTTGCCCTGCCTCATCACTGATTCTGTCCCCCGTCCTGCTGGCAGCTCTCCTCCTGCGAGGCTTCTGGGGGCCCCCAGACTCCCTGTATACGTGGCAAATGTCCCTTCAGGCCCCACTGGGAGCTCTGCACAAAGAGTGTGCCAAGAGGGGTCCCCGGGCTCTTGCTGGCCTCTCCTGAATTCTTGGGGTCTCTGGGCAGAAAGAGAACTGAGCAGATCTGACCTGTTGACCCTAGAGCTCAGTGGTCATCAGCAAGGCTGTCTTGACCAGATGCCTGCAGAGCCTGTATCCCAGTCTGAGAGAGATGGCCTCGGTGGCTGTAAATGTCCCAGGCCCCTCCTGGGAGTCCTCGTCCAGCCCCTCTCAACCCCACAGGGAGTTCCAGAGATGTGCCCTGGATGGGGTCTGAGGCTCCTGAGTGGCAACCCTCGGGCCTTGCCCTCTGCAGTCCCCTCACCAGGGGTGGGGGAGATGCTGCCTGCAACGGCAGGAAGCAGCAGGTCTATCTTAACTTCCTGTCCCTGTCCTGCACCCAGGGGTCTGGACCCTCGGCTCTGGGTCTGGATTGGGTTTCAGGCCTCATCTTCTGGCTTAATGGCCCAGGTAATCCAACCAGGCTGAAACAGAGCCTCTCGCCAAGGCACTCGGCTGGGGGCGGGCCAGGCAAAAATAACCTTAGACGGGACAACAGGAGAGCCAGGCTCCACTTAGGTGTCCCCAGCCCACATTCCTGCCCTGGCACCCTTTGACTCTGGACATTTTTTTTTTAATTGCATAATCACAGAATTTACTTGGGGAAGTAATCTGGAAATTTTCCACTAAGGTGTGAAGGACTATTATTAATATAACTAGGCCATGTGTAATAAATATTGATGCATAATAATATATTGTAAAATAAGGGATATATACTAAGGCGGGGAGGTGAAGAAGGCCAGGTCTTGATACTGCCCCCTTTCTGCCCTGATTGACAGGCAGGGCCGCTCTTAACCCCTCCCTGCCGTTCCTCAGCCGGGTCTCTCCTCCCCCAGGCTGTTGGGCAGGGACCCTCCCGAGCCAGGATCTGCTGCGATGTCCCTTTCACCTTGGGAGTTCCTCCGCTGACATGCCTGAGGAATGTCAGTGTGAAAACTGAGCATCAGCCCTTGATTTCCAAGGAGAGGAGACTGGAGACAGGACAGGGGGCAGCTAGAGCTCAGAGATGTCAGGAGACACGGGTTAGCACCCAGGGAGGGCCCAGAGCAGATCTGACTGTGGCGGGTGCTGTGTGCATGCCTGTCCTCATACCAGGCACTGAGTACCACCGACGCAGGAGGAAAGGTGAGCTTGCAGCGAGCTCACCCGAAACATGTCCGGTTGATACTATTGTTTATTGCCCCATCGCCAGCCCCGCCCGCCTCCGGATCCCGCACCTGTGGCAGTCATGCACCCGGGGCCGCCGATGTTTCTCAACAACCCGGGGCAGACCGACCGGCCTGGCGGCCTCCTTGAGGGATGGGTCCAGTGGGTCGCACGTGCCCACCTGGAAGCTTGTCTGGCATGCCAGGAGTGTTTAATATTTACTGACTCCTCCCAGGGCTAGCGTAACATCCGCCCCTGGAGGGTGCTCCCTGCCCTGGCGGTTGTGATACTGGGCCAGACGTGCAACCTGATTTCACCATCCGGAGGCTGCATTGCTGACCCTGGAGTGGCCACCGGGCACAGAGCTTCCCCGGGAGCCCGTGCTTTCAGACACAGCTGCAGACTGAGGGCAGGGAAGCCTCCAGGTAGATGGAAGCGGGGCCGGCCAGGGTGCGCACCCACCGGGGACCGTGGGCCCCCGGGAGCTGGCAGGTGAGCGGGGCTCCTGCAGCCCCACCTCCTAGCAGCATGCCCACCGCATCCGCCTGCCTGCGCACCTGCCTGGGGCCCTGCTGCTGCTGCTAAGTTGCGTCAGTCGTGTCCGACTCTGTGCGACCCCACAGACAGCAGCCCAACAGGCTCCTCTGTCCCTGGGATTATCCAGGCAAGAGTGGGTTGCCATTGGCTTCTCCGGCCCGGGGCCNGCATCCGCCTGCCTGCGCACCTGCCTGGGGCCCTGCTGCTGCTGCTAAGTTGCGTCAGTCGTGTCCGACTCTGTGCGACCCCACAGACAGCAGCCCAACAGGCTCCTCTGTCCCTGGGATTATCCAGGCAAGAGTGGGTTGCCATTGGCTTCTCCGGCCCGGGGCCCTAGTCTGCCTGAAACCTGCTTCTCTCGAGGCTACAATCCTGCCTGTCCCTGCCGGCCTGGAGATGGCAACTTTGCGGAGGCTGTGTGCTAAGAGGTGGGTGACAGGGCGTCCGGGAGGTGGGGGAGCGAGGCACAGAGCCCCCTCCTGGGCTGTGCAAAGTGTCGCTGGACATACAGCCTGTGAATGACAACCACAGCAGGCGCAGGGGTGAGCGCTGCTGACGTGGCAGGCTCTATGCCAGGGCACCTTGCGCACCACCTGGTCAAGCGCGGCCTGAATGGAGGAGCCTTTCCTGGCCATCCTATTGAAATTGATTATCTGGCCTTTGTTTTTTCTGGGCTCTGGGCGCTATCTGATGATAACTTCTGAATTGGAGTATAGTTGTTGTGGGCTTTCCAGGTGGCTCAGTGATAAAGAACCCCCTGCCACTGCAGGAGACGCAGGTTCCATCCCTGGTTCGGAAAGACCCCCTGGAGAAGGAAATGGCAACCCACTCCAGTGTTCTTGCCTGGGGAATCCCATGGACGGAGGAGCCTGGAGGCAAAAGAGTCCGTTGGGCTAAGTCGTGCTAAGACACGACCTAGCAACTAAACAACAGCAAATAGTTGCTGTCTGATATAAACGACGTGTGTAGTTTAAAAAGTCACCTTATTAACCTCAGCATGTATATAGCACTTACTCTTTCCTGGGAACTGCTTGAATCTCTTTACATTTATTAACTCTCACAGCAACCCTTCCTCTGGTCCTCATTTCACAGATGAGAAAACTGATACACGGAGAGACCCAGTCATTTCCCCAAGGTCACAGAGCTTAAAACTGGGGGAGCCAGATGGCATCCCTGGTTCCAGAGTCTGTGCTTGCTACTGCCTCCCACGACCTCCCCCAGCTGGCAGGCAGCTCACAGGGTGGAGGTTTCATCACTGTTTTGGTCACTGTCCTAGTCCCGGCTCCTGGAATGGCATCTGGTGCGTAACAGGAGCTCAGTAAATATTTCCCGAGCGAATGACGATCCCATGACAGCTCTGTGGGACGTGCCCTCTCGTTATCCCTCTTTTACACATGGGAAAACTGAGGCTCTGGCAGTTTAAGTACCCATGATCTCTGGGGTTAGGATTTGGACATGGACAGCTGACCAGGAGCTGTGTCCCAAGAGATGATATGAGTTTATAGCTTGGTGAGGCCCCGAGGTTTCCAGGGCGGGGTTCCAGATCCTTCTTTCCCACAGCATCCTTGGGACGGAGTTCTCAGCGTGCCTGGGCAAGGCTGGGTCTGTATCTCAGGCGCACTGGTTTGTGATGTGGCGACCATGCTGGGGAAGCACGGGGCTTGGGGCTTGGTCCCCACCGGCAGGAGGGCAGGACAGCGCTCCTGAGTCGACTGCAGGTCTCTGTGACCGTCCATGGAGCGGGCAGCGTCCTGGCTAGACTGGAAAGGCAGCCCAGCGCCCTGCCAGCCCTCGCGGGGACCAGGGCCCATCAGTGGCCCAGTGGCCTGCTCTCAGGCCTGGTGAAGGAGCTGGAGCTCTGTCCTGCTGGCTTCCGGCCTGCTCTCCAGACCCCAAGCCCCCACCCCATTCCCTGTAGACCTTGAGCCTCCAAGATTAGGCCTCTGGCCCCAGAAGTGCCTGGCTCAGAGAAAGCCCCACTCTGTGAGTGTTCGAATGAATGAATGAGCCTGTGCCCTTGATGTGAAACCCTGAAAAGGCAGCAGATGGGGAAGGGTGTCCAGGCAGAACTGGAGCTGGGTTTCCATCAAGAGAATGGCTCTGAGCAAAGCAGAAAGGGAGAAGTCCTGAGAAAGGGGTCCTCCAATGGCAGACCAGCCTGCCGGGCAGTACCTGGGAACACGTTAGAAACGCAGATCCCTAGGCTCCACCCAGACCTATCAGAGCAGAGGCTTCAGGGCGGGGCGGTGGTCGGGGGAAAATTGCAGTCTCACAAATCCTCCATGTGGTTCCGGGAACCTGAGGGAGTCTGGGATCCTCAGATCCCAGGCCGAGGGCCTGTGCGCACGTGGTTGAGGCCCCACCTCTGGGCGGACGTGGTCTGGGGCAAGTCACTCACCTGAGCCTCAGTTTCCCTGTCTGGCAGGGGTTAATACCTGCCTCTTAGGGTGGTTGTGCAAGTCGATATTTATACAAAGCCTTTAGCAAGTGCTGGGCAACAGCGATGTTCAGCGTGTACCCTTCTGCCGCGTCTTATCACTTGGCTCCCTGGGCCAACGGGGGGATGGTGTCGGATCCAGCGGCCTAGGAGCTGTGGCTAGGGCTTCGTTTTCTCTGCTCTGTGGAAATCTCAGTTGCCACTGTTAAGGTCTTTGAAGCTGGAACTTTGCTAGGACCTGACGCTCTCCTCCCCACACCTGTCCCAGGGTCCCCAAGGCAGGCAGGGCCCTGTGTCCAGCACCTCCCAGCATCTTCCCGCCTCTGTGTCAATCAAGCCTTGCCCTGCAGGTCCACCGCCCCCATTACACACGACTCCACCGGCTCCTCTCCACCCTTGCTCAGTCTGTCCGCTCACCTGGAACACCCTTCTTGAGGGGGGGGTACCTTTGTTCCTGCTCTTCCTTCAAGGTCCAGCCAAGGGCCCCAGGATCGCCCTTGACATGTTGCATTTCCCTTGTTCAGCTTAGTTCAATATTTACTGAACCCCTACTGTCTTCCAGGCTATAAGGATACAGATAGGACAGCATTACTTTAACAGTAATGGACATTTATTAAGCACCTACTAACTGACCCCACCCTGCCAAACCTTTGATTTGGTACCTGGGAGAATTCTTAGCATCACCCTCTGATTCAGGTTCTGCTGTATTTCCCATTTTACAGATTAAAAAAACTGAGGCTCGGGTAGTATATTAGTGAAGTTGCTTTGACAAAGAAACCTCCCAAGATATAGAGTCTTAGATGAGACCAAGTTACTCCTCCCTCCTTCTCATGAGCACGTGGAGCTGGTGGATGGTCCGCTCCAGGGGCGGCCTGCCCCAGCTCTTGTTGCTCAGCAGTCCCGAGTAGGTCCCAGTGCACGGGGCTGGAGCTTGCTGCTCGGTGCACCGAGACAGCCGAGGAAGGGGGAGAAGTTCTCTTTCAGGGGAGAGGGATGTGTTGACTAATCCAGGCTGAGGACAGTGGTTTGCCTCAGAATGCCTATGGATGTACGTGCGTGCATGTCCCTGCATGCGTGCCCACGCGTGCGTGTCCCTGTGTGCGTGTCCACATGTGCGTGCCCACGCGTGCGTGTCCCTGCGTGCGTGGTCACGCGTGCGTGTCCACACGTGCGTATCCCTGCGTGCGTGCCCACACGTGCATGTCCACGCGTGCGTGTCCCTGCGTGCGTGTCCCTGCGTGCGTGTCCCTGCGTGAGTGTCCCTGTGTGCTTGTTCACATGTGCGTGGTCACACGTGCGTGCCCACGTGTGCGTGTCCCTGCGTGTGTGCCCACGCGTGCGTGTCCCTGTGTGCGTGTCCACGCGTGCGTGTCCATGCGTGTGTGTCCCTGCGTGCGTGTCCACGTGTGTGTGTCCATGTGTGCGTGTCCCTGCGTGCGTGTTCACACACGTGTGTCCCTGCGTGCGTGTTCTGCATGCGGCGATTTGTCACTCTACCTCTCGCCAAACTACATGAATAAAGAGCAGGGCTGGGGAGTTGCCCCAGAGGAAAACTGAGGCGCCGTTAACAGAGGGAGGGGGATGGATGCTGGGCCGCCAAAGCCAACAGGTGCCCAGCCTGGGAACGCCACAGGACTACGGTTTGGTCTTCATGTTGCTTTGCCTGCACAGAGCTTGCTGAAGAGTGCAGACAGACAGACAGCGTTGGCATTCGGGCCGCTTGACTGTATTGCTCACTCTAAGCTAATTTCTCATATCAGGTTAGTGCTACTGTTCTTTTCATCTTCAAATTCAAGTGCTCATTTTGCAGATGAGGACGCTGAGTCCCAGGGAGTCTTGACAACCTTCTCGAGACCACGCAGCTTGGGGGCAGGACTCAGCGAGGTCTCCTGACTGCCTGGGGCTCTGGCCACCGTTTCCGAAGGACCTGTCCCCGAGAAGGGCCGTACCCAGTCCCCCGCCCTGATCCCCCCATCCTTCTCACAGACAGTCCATCCACAGGAACTCAGTGAGGTCTCGGATGCCTGCGAAATCCTCCAAGACGTACGGCACGCTGCGGAAGGGGTGCGTCTGCTCGGACCCCAAGCCCCAGCAAGTGAGGAAGATCTTCGAAGCGCTGAAGAGGGGGCTCAGGTAAGGAGGCCGCGTGCCGCCTGTCGCATCCTTTGGCTCGTCCGGTCGCTCCCCTCTGCCTCTCCCTGGGCGTCGGGGGTGGGTCTTGTCTGTTCGTGGCCACAGATCAAGCTCCTGGTTATCTGTTTAGTCAACAAGCATGTCCTGGGTGCAGCCACGTGCCCGGCCCCTTCCTTGGGTACCGGGATGAGGGAATAACAGCAGGGGCGCCCTGTTCCCATGGAGAACACCCACGGTGGGCAGGGGGCGATGGCCATAAAGGAGTAATGTGGTCAACACCGCAACTTCCACGCACCCTGAGGGCGGTGACAAGCGGCGGGGATGGCGAGGCAGCACCTGGGGGTCCGGTCACACAGGGTGGTCCGGAGGCTTCCCTGAGGGTGTCCTGGCCGTTTCTGAGAAGGACCCATGACGCTGGCCTCTGGGGGGACAAACATCCCGGGCAGAGGGAAAGCACGTGCAAAGGCCCCGCGGTAGGAGCTTGCAGAGGAGCCAGAGGTCAGGGCAGGGCGGCCGGGCTTGAGTGAAGGAGAGAACGACTGGCTGACCGAGCAGAGGTGGGGACAGAGGAGTCAGTCACTTATTCCCCGTGTTTTTATTGGCGGCTTATCAAGTGCCAGCCACAGAGTTCAGTGCAGTTCAGCCGCTCAGTCGGGTCTGACTCTTTGCGACCCCAGGGACTGCAGCATGCCAGGCCTCCCTGTCCATCACCACCTCCCAGAGTTTACTCAGACTCATGTCCATTGAGTCGGTGATGCCATCCAACCATCTCATCTCTGACGACCCCTTTTCCTCCTGCCTTCAATCTTTCCCAGCCTCAGAGTCTTTTCGAATGAGTCAGTTCTTCGCATCAGGTGGCCAAATTATTGGAGCTTCAGCCTCAGCATCAGTCCTTCCAATGAATATTCAGGGCTGATTTCCTTTAGGATGGGCTGGTTTGGTCTCCTTGCAGTCCAAGGGACTCTCAAGAGTCTCTTTGGCTGCAAAACCCAATGTGAAAAGTTCCCTCGGGCCCACGACTTTTTCTGTGTTTTCCAAAATAGGGGTTCGCTAAGACCCTTTCTGGTCCCGGCCATCCAGACAGCAGGACATCCAGCCTTTGTCTGTGAGGAAGGCGTGTTCCCCCGTCCCCCACAGCTCCCATGGCTGGGGGGAGGATATTGACCTCTGGAAGCCATTGCCTGTTTTCAGACCTGGGTTCAGACTCTTCCCTGCCTTGTGGAGCCTGTACTGGGTGGCTTCTGAGTCAGTTTGCCCATCTCTAAAATGGGTATAATAACAGCAGCTCCCTCCTGTTGGCGGGGCTGTTTGGGGAATTCCCACTTGGCACAGTGCCGGGCACACGGTGTATGGGATGCGGAGGCAGAGCGGGCGGGGGCCTGGCTCTGCCCTCTGACCCTTGAACCCGCTGAGCATGCCGCTTCTCCCCAGGCCGCTGGCCGTGGCTGCCTCCTCCGTGGAGCACCGCGCCCCCACCCATTTCGTTCCTTCCTCTTCTCCTTCCCAAACTCCTCTCCCTCGCCCTCCCCGCAGGGAGCATCTGTGCGCCCAGCAGGCCGAGCTGGATTACCTGACAGGACGCCACAAGGACACCCGCAGGAATTCCAGGCTGGTGAGACCCCTCCCCAGCCCTTCCCAGCCGAGCGCCCGGGTGCACCCCCTTGCCAGCCTTGTGGGTATGAATCTCCGTCTCAGGAACGCAGAGGCCAGCAGAGTAGACTTCATTTTTAATGAATGAGCCTCACTTGGACCCAAAACAAAAAACAAAACTCCGAAAAGCCCAATACCAAAAACGAACGAAAAAAATACGATGCCCACTTAAATTTGATTTTCAGATAAGTAACAAATCATTTTTCAGTGTAAGTATGTCCCATGCCATCTTCAGGACATAGTTACACTGAAAAAGAAACATTATGCATCATCCATTGGAAATTTAAATGTACCTGGCCGCCCTGTCATTTATCTGCTGGATTTCCAGGACACCAACGCCCACCCGCCCCCCCCCCCC
>SJYA01008160.1:0-17006 GCA_006410615.1 Neotragus moschatus | reverse complement strand
GGCTCTGAGATTAGATTCTCACTCTCCAGTATCGGAGAGGCCTGATTGGTCTGGGTATCACATGCCCTTGGTGCTTCTCTCAAACACTGGTTCTGGGACCCCAGGGCAGACCTGCTGAAGCCAGCTCCACAGAGTGGGAGGGACAGCTCTGCCCCCAGCTTTCCTGGAGTCTGATGCCTGGAAGCGGGCAGCAGCCACTCCCTCGAGGAGAGAGTCAGGNTGGGTATCACATGCCCTTGGTGCTTCTCTCAAACACTGGTTCTGGGACCCCAGGGCAGACCTGCTGAAGCCAGCTCCACAGAGTGGGAGGGACAGCTCTGCCCCCAGCTTTCCTGGAGTCTGATGCCTGGAAGCGGGCAGCAGCCACTCCCTCGAGGAGAGAGTCAGGAGCCATGGACCCACTGGCTTAACTGGGCTCAGACTGAGAGACTGGCCTAAGGCCTCAGAAAGCGTGAGTGGAGTGAAGTCAAGCGCAATGACTGCATCGCCTCACCACTTCCAGCACATGGTTGGGGGATCTGGCGTGTTGCATTGCGTGTGTCTGGATGCATCCTCGGGTTGTGCCTTGCATGTGTGTGAAGTGAGGAGGGCATATGGCAGAGAGTCTGGCATCTGCTGGGGACTGAATGCAAGCTAGTTTTCCTCCCCTTCCCCAGCCAGGCGATACAGGCTCCCTGGAGGGAGCCTGTCTTCCCTACCAGGTTCGTGCAGATGCCAAATTGGCAGGGAGGTCTGGGCAGAGCCTCACATGCAGAAGGATTCGTCCGCCATTCTCCTCAGCTCGCTTGAGCCCATTCAAAGCAAATTTGATTGAGAAGTTTCTATATAAGTCTCCTACGAGTGGAAACTGGAAATTGTTCTGGGGGTTGTTCCCCATGCATGGAGAGCAGAGGTCTGGCCTGATCTTGGGGCCATGAAGACCCACATGTTTTTGGAGATGCCCCGAGTCCCACCTCAGCAGATGGGACCAGTGGCTGTGCCCTCGCCTTTAGTCAGTTGAGAAGAGGGAGCCCTGGGAGTCATGGCCTAAAGAGAGCAACGGGAGGAGCCCGACCCCAGGATGGGTGGTAGCCTGTGGTGGGTGCCCCCCTCCCCCATAGGCAGCAGAGGGCCAGTGGAGTGGATGCCTTACTTACCCTTAAATGTCACCAGTATTTCCTTTTCTTCTGCCATCTGCTTTGCACCCCAGGGAGGAGAGAGACCGAGCGTCGGGTTATAGGAAGAGAGGTCCGAAACCCAAGCGGCTCCTGCTGCAGGTAACCCCGCCAGCTCTGGTGCCATCCCTTAGGGCCCCTTGCTCCTACCCACTCACCCCACCCCACCCCCAGCCCTACCATCTGTGCCTTTGTACCGGCTAGTTCTGCTAAACCACTAACCCTCCTCTGGCACCCTCTAGGGCACTGTGGAGGGAGGGGTGGGTGGAGCACTTAGTGGGTAAGTTTCAATGGGAGGAGTTGGGAAAAGTCCGAATTTGGGCTGGTACCCAGGGAAAGACAGCATGGGTGGGAGATCCGGTGGAGGGACAGAGGGTGGATGTATGGCTCATGGGATCCTAGAATTTTGAAAGCTTAGAATCTTATAAATAAATTGATGCTCAGAGTCCTCAAAATACAAAGTTGTAGTATTTGAGAACCTTAGGAGCATAAACTTGAGAGCTGAGGAAACAAGGGGAGTCTGGAATGTTAGAATCTAAGGAGATTCATAGAATTTTGGAATCATAGCCTTGGAATGTCCTAGAAACGTGTCATTTTGAGTGAGAAAAAACTCTCTGTTTGAGGTCTTGAGGGCACTCTGCTACCCTTCGCTGGTTTGCACTGAAAAGAGGATGTAGGCTAGAGTGACGTAGTTCTGTGATTCAAGGCACGTCTCTGGCTCGAGTTTTCTCTTCTACAAAATGCCGATGATAACAATACCTGCTGTCCTTAATTTAATAAGGGCCACCTGGGACTTTAAAGCCAAAACATAAGGCTTCTTGGTCCATGTGCAGTGTGAGCCATGTCCAGCCTCCTGTTGACTCTAAATTGTAGATCACACGAGGCTTTTGCCAAATTAGATGGGTCTCCCTTCCTACAGTGGGTGTGATCCCTGGGGTTTGGTGTTGATTGGGTCCTGAGAAAGAGACAGCGTGTCAGACATCTCCATGCTGAGCTCCGTGCTCCATGCTCTTACAGGTGAACAGTTTATCTGCACACCAAACCCACAGGGAGGGTGCATCAGTCACCTATTGCTGTGTAACAAATTAGCCCTTAACTGAGCAACTTAAGGCAGTAAACGCTTAACAGCACACCACTGCAGTGATCAGGAATCAGGGTCAGCTGGTTCCTTAGTGATTCTGGCTCAGATTACAGTCATGATGTCAGCTGGAAACCCACTCATCTGAAGGCTTGATTGGGGCTGGAGGGTCTGCTCCTAACGTGGCTCCCCATATGCCTGGTGCATCAGTGCTGGATGTTGGCAGGAGGCCTGGTTCCTCAGTGCTGGGCCTCTCCATAGGGCTGCTGGCTGGCCTCATAGTAGGGCCACTAGCCTCCCCCCAGGGTGGGTGAACAGAGAGAGCAAGGACAAAGCACTGTGTCCTTAGTGACTTAGCCTCGGAAGTCCCACATTGCAGTATTCGGTATAGAAGGGACTCTACACAGGTGTGGATTCCCAGAGGCAGATGTTTGGGACTGTCTTGGAGGCTGGCTGCTGTAATTTCTTCATTTCATTGATGGAAGAAACTCAGGCTCAGGGAGGCCAGTACCAAGTCACACAGCTGGACTAAAACCCAGATCTGACTCCTGGTGCTCCCAGACCCATTAGTAACTGTAATTCTCTCATGGTGAGGTAGAAAAGAACAGAACTGCACGAGAGTTTCCCCAGCCTGCAAGCCAGGTTGAAGGAGTGGTCTCTGATAAAGCTGCACATGGGGTAAAAAGGAGGGCCCTGGGGGAATCAAGGGGCGTCTGCGGCTTGCCAGCAGTGCACCATCCCTATGGCTGGGTGACACGGTGCACCCCAGTGCTGTGTTAACTTTCTCCAAGAAGCTTCAGAGCCCCGTGCCTCCCACCATCTCCCTGGCAGCTGACCATTTCAGCTTTGGGGGCCTGTTAGAAGCAGATTCCTTTCCTATGATGAATAGCTCCTTAGTTTCTCGGCCGCAGAAATCCTGGTGTTTTTTCTGTCGGTCAGTTTTCCATCTGTACCTCTTGTCTGCTCCTCTGCTGTGGACTGAAGGAAAGCACCCTGCAGCCCTGGCCCCTGAGATGAGGCCGCGCCTCCAGGGCCAAGATGAAGGCCAAGCTGGGCCTGGCCCAGGGGCTGGGGTACTTGGTGGGGTGCGGGCTGGTTCTGAGCCCTGAAACTTGGGGAAGGGACCCCGGGCGGGAGGGAGGCGTGAGCCAAGGCGCGGCAGCAGGCAGGAGGGTGGGGCTGACCCGCCGTGCCCTGGCTTGCCCCCGCAGCGGCTGTACAGCATGGACCTGCGGAGCTCCCACAAGGCCAAGGGCAAGGAGAAGCTCTGCTTCTCCCTGACGCGCCCACTCGGCAGCGGGAGCCCCGAGGGGGTGGTCAAGGCGGGGGCGCCCGAGCTGGCGGACAAGGGCCCCTTGGTGCCCACCCTGCCCTTCCCGCTCCGCAAGCCCCGCAAGGCCCACAAGTACCTGCGGCTCTCACGCAAGAAGTTCCCGCCCCGCGGGCCCAACCTGGAGAGTCACAGCCATCGACGGGAGCTCTTCCTGCAGGAGTCACCGGCCCAGGACGTCCTGCAGGCGGCCAGCGAGTGGGAGCCTGCCGAGCAGCCCCCTGAAGAGGAGGGTAAGGCAGCCCGGTCCCCGGCGCAGACCCAGGGACCCTCAGAGCTGGCAAGGCCCCTTTAGTTGTCAGGGCCCAGAGAGGGTCTCCTCAGCCTGCGGGGGACCCTGGCACCTAGCCCAGAGCTCTTTCCGTGGTCCCACTCGGAAGGAGCACGTGTCTAACCAGGGAAGATAAATGTGACCTCTACCTGTGTGGCCAGCCTCAAACTAGGCTCTGACCTGGCTGGAGACTCAGAGGAAGATCTGGTGTTGGGGGTGGGGGGCTGGAAGTGGGGTTCACACGTGGCCCCCCATGCCCACCTTCCCCACCTTGTTGCCAACGCTGCCCCCGCCCCCCCCCTCGTCTGTCTGTCTGTCTGTTCCACGGCTGCAGCAGAGGCAGACCTGGGCGAGGGGCCCCCTTCCTGGACACCCACGCTCCCCTCAAGTGAAGTGACAGTGACCGACATCACCGCCAACTCCATCACCGTCACCTTCCGCGAGGCCCAGGCCGCCAAGGGCTTCTTTCGAGACCGCAGCGGGAAGTTCTGATNTGTTGCCAACGCTGCCCCCGCCCCCCCCCCTCGTCTGTCTGTCTGTCTGTTCCACGGCTGCAGCAGAGGCAGACCTGGGCGAGGGGCCCCCTTCCTGGACACCCACGCTCCCCTCAAGTGAAGTGACAGTGACCGACATCACCGCCAACTCCATCACCGTCACCTTCCGCGAGGCCCAGGCCGCCGAGGGCTTCTTTCGAGACCGCAGCGGGAAGTTCTGATCCGCCATTTTTAACTCTTCTTAAACTGTTTTCTGGGGCTCGGGGTGGGGACATCCAGAAATGAGGAGGGGGTTAGGGCGGGATAATTATTTTATTTAAAAAAAACAACAACAAAAACATTGACCAGGAGAAGGGGTGATGCTCCCAACACTGTCCCGCCCACTGGCCCCTTTCTCTGCGTGGATGCACAGTCGGACATTTACAGAGCTGGGGCGGACAGGGCCTGGGGAGGCCTGGCACTGCTCTGTCACTTGGGGCGCCGTCTCCAGGGCAGGACGGGGACAGAGCCAGCCTCCCCCGGACCCCTCTGGCCCCCTTCTTCGGAGAGAGAGCAACTGGCCCCGGGACTAAAGGAGGACAGGAAGACCTGAACCCTCCCCCGAGCAGCCTGCCCCCTTCTTTCTGGTTGGCTACCCCTTTTCCCTTCTGTGTGTGTGTTTGGGGAGGGGTCTTTCCTTTTAACTTTGCACTCCAACTCTTTGGGGGAGATGGAGACTGGCTTTGAGCAAATGCGACAGGGTCTGAGAGCTTAGGGGCCGCCAGGAAGGGTTGGAGATGGCTGGGCACAACTCAGAAAGGTCTCTCCCTTCCCCGGGTGGGGTGGTTGCCAGCTAATAAGCCCCTTCCGCTGAGAGCTACTCCCCAGCCCAGCCCACCCCACCTGGCCTGTGAAAACCGGTCACATGCGCACCTGGCCTTACAGGTGTGTGCACTGTCCCTCGTGCCCTCGTGACTGCACGCATATGTCCACAGCCGTGCGCAGGGGTCTTGCAAACTTCCTGTATAGAAACCCTGACCAGGTGAATGGGGGGGTGAATGACGGCACAAAAGAGCTTGCCATAGGCAGCCCCAACTCAGCCCACGCTCCCAGCGCTTCACCTGACACGGTCTGTCTCCGTGGAGGGCGGGGGTCCGGCTGGGGTGGGGCGGCCAGATGGCCTCCATTGCTCCAGGGGTGGGATGCCCTCTTGTGGGTTCACCTGGCCAGTCACCGGTGTGCAGGTATGTGCGTGTGTGCCCTGCACCAGCGCAGTCATGGGTGTGCAAGTGTGCGTGTGCTCTGATCAGCGCAGTCACAGGCGTGCATGTGTGCCCTGCATCAAGCTCGGAGGCACTTGGGTTCCATTCCTCTCCTGCGTGCCCCCTCCCTGCCGGGGCCCCTGTTCTCTCTGACTCAGGTGACTTTCCAGCCCTTCCCCTCCCCTCTTTTTTCTGCGCCCCACCCCCCAACTCAGCCAACCAGACATGGGTGTGGGTGGTCAGGGAGGGAGAGAGTGTCCCACCACCTTCTCAGGGCAGCCCTTGACTCCTGACACCCTTCCTCCTCCTGTTCTGGGTCTCTCCACATCCACCCTCAATGCTGCAGCTGGGACTAACCTTGTTTCCCCCGGTCGTGTCTTCCTGTGATTGGGCTGTAGCGGAGGGTGAGTCAGGCTGTGTCCAAGCCCCGCTCCCTGCCCCCGCCCTGGCAGGGCCTGTGTCTGCCAGAAGAGGGGGCGCTCTGTTTCTAGTTTGCACAGACGCGTCCTGTGGACTAGTGGTTTCTCCCTGTAGTGAGGAGTGATCTCTTCCTACCCTGGCCCTGTAGGGGAGAAGCCAGGTTGGGGGTGGGCACCAGGTTCAGGCCAGGCACTGGGTCCTGACCCCCCTCCCCATCCCAGGGCCAGCTCCACGCTCTGCTTTGTCCTCAGGAAGTAGGCAGAATCCTGCTGAGGCTCCTCCAGTAGGGCAGTTCTTCCCCAGACCCCTTTTTCCCAAGTTCCCAAACCAAAGACCCCCTGCAACCCCATTTTTCTTTGGGGTGCCTGCTGGCAAGATCCCAGACCCCTGTGTGTGGGTCCCCTCTTCCTCCTCAGTCCTTTGTTGTCCAGGGCCAATTCAGTGCTTCCATTGGGGGATGGCACCACCCCCCACCCCATGACTTGGTTCACCCCCAGCCTAGGGGTTTGTGTCTAGAGGAGTATGTGGGGGTGGACCGGGGAACCGAGGGGCTGTGGGGAACCCTCCTGCCCGGAGCCCTGGGGAGGGGATGGGCAGCCAGAGTGGGCCGCTGTCCCAGGTCAAGGGCTCCTGGCAGAGGGGAGGGTGGTGGCAGGGGCCTCGCTGTGACAGAAAGATGCTGGCCCTGGCTTTGGACTTGGCTGGCAGCTTCCAATAGAAGTCACACCCACGCCATCCCTGGGGACAGGTGGCCTCCTCCGGCCTCACTTAGCTGTTTGTATCGTGTGCTGGTTTGGGGTGGGGGGCTCTTTTGTGGGACGGGGTGGCTGCTGCGGTGGAACACTGCTCGACTGTCAATGCTTCACAGCCCGCAGGGTGCCCTGCTGTCTGGAGGGCTGAACCCTGGGAGCCAAAGCTCTGAGGACCTACCCACCCAGGACACAGGATGAAGACTTTTGCGAGGGGTTGGAAGTGGCCTTCAGGCCTCCTCCAGCCCTGAGCATCCCAGTGGGGCTTGGGGTGAGGGGACAAGCTGGGCACGACCTCCCTCCCCACTCCATAGCCACCCCAGAAGGCCAGTACTCACTTGGGGAGGGGGCATTGAAAAGTTGGACCACCTGTCTTTCCTTCGCCCAGGCCCACCTGTTTTGAATGTAGAGACCGGTTGGTACTTTTGTTTTGCTGTGGGGTGGGGCAAAGGGCATGTTTTCTGCCCCTGATACAGCCACCCCCCTGCTGATGCCGCAGGCCACTCAAGGACCACCTCTGCTCTCAGGAAGGTGGTCCCATCGCCAGCTTCCTCCTTGGCTCCTACCCCGGGAGAGGGCGCTTCGCTGGTCCGGTGGTTTTTGCCTTTGCTTTATAACTGGCCCGCCGGGCCTCCAGGGCTCAGCACAAGAACGCTTCCTTTGCACAGAATGAGCGTCGAGCTTTGTTCAGACTAAATGAATGTATTTGGGAGGGGTTGGGGGGCACGAGTCGATTCCAAGCACATGCCTTTTCTGAGTGAGCGTGTGCCGGGAGAGCTGGAGCAGATGCAGAGCGTGGTTTTATTTTTCTACTGATGTTGGTAAGAGACTGTATAGCATCTATTTATTTAGATGATTTATCTGGTAAATGAGGCAAAAAAAATTATTAAAACATTAAAGATGATTTTAGAAAAAAAGCTGTTGGACACCTGATCATTGCTTGCGATGGCGTCACTGCCATGCCAAGGGAAGAGCTGGGGTGAGCCCTGCAGACCTCTCAGACCCATCCCCGCCCGAGATCCATCTTGGCAATACACTGGGCCGGCACCAGGTGTCCGCGTCAGCTTGTTAATCTTGAGATCTGGAGGTGCTCTCGTATCTGTACATTCTCCTTGTCTGGTTAATTTTCCCCTCTAAGTCTTAGACCCTCCCATGCAGCCCCACACGTGGTCTCAGCACTCCTGCTCCTGTGTGTCAGCGGACCTTGCAGTTCTTCAGGAGGGTAAAGCATTTCCTTCTGGGAAGGAGTGAGCTGTCTCTGGTCAGTGCGGGGATGAGGAGGGGAGATGAAGGTGAATTGAGAAGGAAAAGAGTGACCTTGAGGGCTCTCTGCCTCAGGCGTGGCCCTCACGTGGGCACCAGGTGGTCCATAGGCTAACAGTGCCAGCCAGGGGGGTCAGGGGATTCTGGTCGGCAAGAGTCCTAGATCCTTCATCCCTAATGTTTTCATCCCAGGGCTTCGGGTTCTGATTCCTTCCTGTTGGCCCTCAGCGTAAGAGGCCCGTGAGGCGGTTCGTTCAGTCTCCTTTGCAGCTCTGCCTCTCGTACAACTAAATATTGGGCCCCACGGCCCGCAGGGTGTGTCCCGTGGCTGCCGGGTGTTAGGGGCCTCTCAAACACTGCAATAAGTAAAATGCAAAAAATACACGAGGAGCTTCCCAGGTGCTGCTAGGGGTAAATGCACCACCTTAGGAGACATAAGAGATGTGGGTCAGTCCCTGGGTTGGGAAGATCCCCTGGAGAAAGAAATGGCAACCCACTCCAGTATTCTTGCCTGGAGAATCCCATGGATAGAGGAGCCTGGTGGGCTACAGTTCATGGATTACAAAATCAGACTCTACTGAAGGGACTTGGCACACATACCACACATATACATCTATGAAAAATAACTCCACTTTCCAAAACATCTAGAGGAGGGACTTCCCTGTCAGTCCAGTGGTTAAGAATCTACCTTCCAGTACTGGGAACAAGGGTTCAATACCTGATCTTGGAACTAAGAATCCCATATGCTGCGGGACAAATACTGAGCCCAAGAACCACACCTAGAGAAGTCCAGGTTCCACAGTAAAGCCCATGGGCTGCAACTAAGACCTGATGCAGCCATTAAATGAAACATTTAAAATAGAAAAAACCTAGGAGGCCCAAGTTGAGAGTGGGCTGACCTGGGTCTGCCAGTTCTTTGTTCGAGCTTTCACACTGAGCCAAGTCCACATTCAGGGCCACCGTCTTGTATCCAGTGCCTCATCTCTGCCGCCTGTCCCAGGGCACAGCACAGTCAGGGATTATCACAGAGGTCTGACTGTGGGGGCCCGTTTCCACGTCCCACCCTATGGATCTGCTTCTGAGACCCATGTCAACGACTCTGTCTTAGCTTCAGTTTCTGTTACGGGTGGAATTGTGTTTCCAGAACCAGCCCCACCCCCCTCACCTCCCTAAATCCACAGGTTGAAGTCTCAATCTCCAGAGCTTCAGAGTATGACTATTTGGAGATTGAGTCTTTACAGAGATAATCAAATGTAAATGACAACGTTAGCGTGGACCCTAATCCAATTTGACTGGTGGGAAATTTGGGCCCGAGACAGAGAGGGGAGGTGATAAGAACAGACACAGGGAGAAGGTAGCCATCTGCCAACCAAGGAGAGAGGCCTGGAACACATCCTTCCCTCAGCCTCAGAAGGAACCACCCCTGCCAACACCTTGATCTCAGACTTCCAGCCTCCAAAGTGACAGGATAAATTCCTGTTATTTAAGCCATCCAGTCTTACTTCCTTAGAGCAGCTAGCTCCTGGAAACTGCTATTGTAGCTATGAGAACAGAGTCTGAGACTAGGCTTGGGTATAGGTCTGAGACTTGACTTTGGAGGTGGTCCCTGGGAGCAGGGTAAGGACTAGGGAGAGAGGGACGGGGAAGGAGGAAAAGTATGTCACGAGGTTGATGCCATGGGCAAGAGGGGTTGATTCCACCTGGACTTTGTGAGAAGCATTCCAGTGCCCCGCTCCAAACGGTCCCCCACCACCGGAGGACTGGAGATGGGAATGTTTATCTGAAGCCTCCTGTCTGTCATTGGCAAGGGTGCCGGGGTGCTGACTCCCTTGTACCTAGAGGCCAAGGGTATCAGGAGAGTCCATGGGGCAGGCAGTGAAGATGGTCCATCCATCCTCCCATGGGCTAAAATCATTGATGAGGACGAGAGGACAGGAGGCAAGCTGCCAGAAAGAAGATGATCCAGCCAGCTTTGCGTTCTGAGTTTCAGGTGGCCGGGGGCACATAAGTGGTAGATGTTGAGGCCCTGCCCCTAGGCCGCCGGTGCGAGGCCTTGAACCAAGGCCACAGAAGCAGGGCCCAGAACCAAGGACACCTCTGAAGCTGACTGAGCCCCTTTTTAACTGTTGCCCCCAACCCCCCATCATCACCAACAAGCTTCCTGACTCCCAGTTAGGCAAAGATGCCCAACCCAGTAAACACCCTATAGCGCACCAACCGGTCACCTAACGCCAGCCTTCCAGCAGGAATTTTCTTTGTCTTGAGGCTGTAAAAATCGGGCTACTGACCAATGAACACGGTCAACTCTCCCTGGCCTGTCAGGAGTTATCAGTCCAGCATGCTCGCAGTGCCCACTTTATCTCTGCTCTTTGTTCTTAATAAACTCACTCTTCTGCTGCACTCTGTGTCTGAAAATTCTTTCCCAACCCACGCTCGGATTGCCTCCATAGTAGATAAAGCCACAGGGGTGATGGAGAGGGGGCCAAGGTCAGGGTTGGTTTGGAGGAGGCGAGAAGGCAGCATGTGGGTGAGTTCCAGCTGCTGCTCAGTTCCTGACCCGGGGGAGTCTGGCCTCTGCCCTGGCAGCTCCTTGGAAACTCCCGTTAGAGCGTAGGGGACTCAGCAGGCTCTGCCCTCAGCCTGAGCCTTGACTCTGATTATGGGTCCCCAAGAGAAGTCGCATAGGACTCTGGTGTGAAGTCGCAGCCTGACACTCAGGTGTGTTACTGAGTACAGCCTGCTGCGGCGGTGTCATTCCTGTGCTCATTTCCATGGGTGAGACAGACAGAGAGGGCGTGGTTAGCTATTCAGGTGCCCCTAGCCAGGTCGGAGAGAGCTGTGTCTCACTACCAATGGGCTTCCCAGGTGGTGCTAGTGGTTAGGGACAATCCCTTAGAGGAGGACATGGAAACCCACTCCAGTATTCTTACCTGGAGAATCCCATGGATGGAGGAGCCTGGTGGACTACTGTCCATGGGGTCACAAAGAGTCAGACATGAGTGAGTGACTTAGCACACTGCAGGGGGCATGGGTTAAATCCCTGGTTGGGGAAGTAGGGTCCTGTATGCCTCAGCCAAAAAGGAAAAAAACAAGTTAAAAAGGAAAAGCTGAAGAACAAGAAAGAAAGCAAGTCAAGAAGGAAGACAAAACCTGGACAAGAGAGGAAGGGTTTAAAGCAAGTGGGAGGAAAGGCTCCGATGGAGCCCAGGAACAGGAGGGGAGAAGACAGCGCAGGAAAGGAGGCCACTGACCTTGAGAAGCCTCGTAGAGACCCACAAGGCCAGCTACCACAAGAAGGAGAGAAGAGGACCCGCAGAAGGTGGGGAGGGAGAGGGCCTTGGCCTGGGAACAGGCAACCAGCAGCCTTCCCGACTTTCTGAAGCTGTCCTTGAAAGGGGAAGAAACATCAGCTCCCAGCATTAGGGGATTCAGTGTAGTCATGTACGGACGTGAGAGTTGGACCATAAAGAAGCCTGCTGGTTGAAGAATCGCATCGATGCTTTGGAACTGTGGTGCTGGGGAAGACCTTGGACAGCAAGGAAATCAAACCAGTCCATCCTAAAGGAAATCAAGCATGAATATTCATTGGAAGTACTGATACTGAAGCTGAAGCCCCAATCTTATTCCCTCTCCAATACTTTGGCCACCTAAGGCAAAGAGCCGACTCATTGGGAAAGACCCTGATGCTGGGAAAGATTGGAATCAGAAGAAGAGGGTGACACAGGAAGAGATGGTTCGGTGACATCACTGATTCAATGGACATGAACTTGGGCAGGCTCCGGGAGATAGTACGGGACAGGGAGGCCTGGCATGCTGCAGTCCCAGAGTCGAAAAGAGTTGGACACAGCCTAGTTACTGAACACCAACCACGGCCTTAAAGCCCCCCCACCCACCTTCTGGAGCTTCTCCCCACTTCTTTTTTTAATTAGTGGGTTTGTTTATTAGCTGTGCTGGGTCCTATGTTGCTGTGCGAGTTTCTGTCTAGTTTCGGTGCCTGAGTTCCTCACCGCGGTGGCTTCTCTTGCTGCGGAGCAGGGGCTGTATCTCAGGTGCAAGGCCTTCAGTAGTTGCAGTTCCCGGGCTCTACAGCACAAGCTCAAGAGTTGTGGCCCACGGGTTTAGTTAGTTACTCATCGATATGTGGGATCTTCCTGAATCAAGGCTCGAACCTGTGTCTCCTGCATTGCAGGCAGATTCTTTACCACTGAGCCACTGGGGAAGCCCTGTACCGACTTCTTGCTGAAGACAGGCCTGGCTGGGCTGAGTCTCTCAAGACTGCCCTCCACAACCTCGCACCACACTGAAGCTGACACTCCTAATCTCTGTATCAGTGTCCCAAGGCCACAGAACAAAGGACCACAGGCGGGGGTGAGGTAGGGACTGAAGAGCAGGAACTTATGTCCTCACGCTCGAGAGGCTAGGAGCTTGAGGTCTCGGAGTTGGAAGAGCTGTTTCTCCTGAGGCTTCTCTCTTTGGCTTGTAGACGGCCATCTTCTCCCCGTGTTTCCATGCGGCCTTCCTTCTGTGTGGGTCTGTCCCCTCTATAAAGGACTCATACTGAAGTAGGGTTTACCACTATGACCTCATTTAACTTAATCCCACCTTTAAGGTTCTTTCTCCAAATGCAGTCACATTCTGAGATCCTGGGGGTTAGATCACCAACATGATTCTTTTTCTTTGTATTTTATTATTTTTTTAAAAAAATTTTAATTTTGTACTGGAGCATAACTGATTGACAGTTGTGATAGTTTCAGGTGAACAATGAAGGGACTCACCCATTCATATCAGTTCCGTTCAGTCACTCAGTCATGTCCAACTCTTTGCAACCCCATGGACTGCAGCATGCCAGACTTCCCTGTCCATCACCAACTCTCGAAATTCACTCAAACTCATGTCCATCAAGTCGATGATGCTATCCAACTGTCTCATCCTCTGTTGTCCCCTTCTCCTCTTGCCTTCAATCTTTCCCAGCATCAGGGTCTTTTCCAATGAGTCAGTTCTTTGCATCAGGTGGCCAAAGTATTGGAGTTTCAGCTTCAGCATCAGTCCTTCCAATGAATATTCAGGACTGATTTCCTTTAGAATGGACAGGTTGGATCTGCTTGCAGTCCAAGGGACTCTCAACAGTCTTCTCCAACACCACAGTTCAAAAGCATCAATTCTTCGGCACTCAGCTTTCTTTATAGTCACTCACACCCATACATGACTACTGAAAAAACCATAGCTTTGACTAGACGGACCGTTGTTGGCAAAGTAACGTCTCTGCTTTTTAATATGCTATCTAGGTTAGTCATAGCTTTTCTTCCAAGGAGCAAGCTTCTTTTAATTTCATGGCTGCTGTCACCATCTGCAGCTATTTTGGAGCCCCCCAAAATAAAGTCTCTCATTGTTTCCAGTTTGCCCATCTATTTGCCATGAAGTGATGTGACCAGATACCATGATCTTAATTTCCTGAATGTTGAATTTTAAGCCAACTTTTCCACTCTCTTCTTTCTCTTTCATCAAGAGGCTCCTTAGTTTTTCACTTTCTGCCATAAGAGTGGTGTCATCTGCATATCTGAGGTTGATATTTCTCCCGGCAATCTTGATTCCAGCTTGTGCTTCATCCAGTCCAGCGTTTCTCATGATGTATTCTGCATATAAGTTAAATAAGCAGAGTGACAATATACAACCTGGACATACTCCTTTCCTGATTTGGAACCAGTCTGTTCCATGTCCGGTTCTAACTGTTTCTTCCTGACCTGCATACAGATTTTTCAGGAGGCAGGTCAGGTGGTCTGGTATTCCCATCTTTTTAAGAATTTCCCACAGTTTGTTGTGATGCACACAGTCAAAGGCTTTGGCATACTCAATAAAGCAGAAGTAGATGTTTTTCTGTAACTCTCTTGCTTTTTCGATGATCCAGCAGATGTTGGCAATTTGATCTCGGGTCCATACATACACATGTATCCAGTCTCTCCCAAACTCCCCTCCCATCCAGACTGCCACATAACATTGAGCAGAGTTCCACATGGTATACAACCGGTCCTTGTTGGTTATCCATTTTAAATATTGCAGTTCCAATGTGAATATTAAGGGAGGACATAAATCAGTTCATAACAGTTGCCTATGGACACCCAATTCATCTTCCTAAAAGAACCTTCATCATTTCAGATGAGAGGAAATGGCAGTTATCCCACAAAAGGTTCATTTCCTCAGTTCCCCTCCCCAGCTGCCCACAGCAAGGGGTGCTGTATGACCTATGACGGGTAAGTGAGCGCTCTGAAGTGTGTCCTTGAATTTGGGCTCCTCTGATGTTTCCTTGGAGCTTCCCTGGTGACTCATCTGGTAAAGAATCCTCCTGCAATGCGGGAGACCTGGGTTCGATCCCTGGGTTGGGAAGATCCCCTGGAGNTCCCATCCAGACTGCCACATAACATTGAGCAGAGTTCCACATGGTATACAACCGGTCCTTGTTGGTTATCCATTTTAAATATTGCAGTTCCAATGTGAATATTAAGGGAGGACATAAATCAGTTCATAACAGTTGCCTATGGACACCCAATTCATCTTCCTAAAAGAACCTTCATCATTTCAGATGAGAGGAAATGGCAGTTATCCCACAAAAGGTTCATTTCCTCAGTTCCCCTCCCCAGCTGCCCACAGCAAGGGGTGCTGTATGACCTATGACGGGTAAGTGAGCGCTCTGAAGTGTGTCCTTGAATTTGGGCTCCTCTGATGTTTCCTTGGAGCTTCCCTGGTGACTCATCTGGTAAAGAATCCTCCTGCAATGCGGGAGACCTGGGTTCGATCCCTGGGTTGGGAAGATCCCCTGGAGAAGGGAAAGGCTACTCACTCTAGTATTCTGGCCTGGAGAATCCCATGGACTGTATAATCCATGGGGTTGCAAAGAGTCAGACATGACTGAGCGACTTTTCATACATGTCTATGAAAATTCAGTTAACCCTCAAGAAGAAAAAGGGGGAATTTTAATTGAGCCAAACTGAGGATTTTAACCCGGGGAACAGTCTCAGAAAGCTCTTAGAATTGTTCTGCCTGTTCATCGGAAGTCAAGGGCAGAGTTGTTTACATTTTTAAGACAAAGGATTCTGCGTCAAAGTGGCACTGCGATTTCACATAAACTTCACCGGGGATCCATAGTCCAGGTAAGCCTGGACAAAGTGAGCAGTGAGTCTCCATGCCTCCCTGCAGAGCTGGGAGAGTGCTGCTCTTTAAGAAGTTACATTGCCAGCGCCTGAAGAAAGGGACAAAGTTGATCTTTATGGTTGAGCAGGGACTCCTTTCTTTGAGAAACTCTGGTTAATGTGTAGCGCAGATGCATACTGCAAGTTAGGGAGGGAAGGCAGAGGCCCAGCCAAACACACACACACACACAGAGAGTTTTATGTTTAATTTTTCTTGTCCCACCCTATTATATAGATTTTATTTCATCCCTTGTGATTAGGTTCAGGTCTTGCATCTCCAGCAGGAACATCACAAAACTGACCTGTGTTGTCATGGTACCCCATCCGAGTGCTATTCCTCATGTTGTCCAGTTTATTCGATTAAGAAGGCGCCTGCCAGGCTTCTCCACCGTGGAGTTACTTCTTTTGCTTTGAAGTTAATAACCATTTCTGGAAAAGGTTCATGCATGCCTTGGAGATATTACAGATTTGGTTTCAGACTACCAGAATAAAATGAATACTGAAATAAAGCACGTTGCAAGAATATTTTGGTTTCCTAGCCCATATAAGGGTTTTGTTTACACTCTCCTTTAGGCTGAATATACGTACCTTGGGAATTCCCTGGCGGTCAAGTGGCTAAGACTGCACTTCCACTTGCAGGGGGCTCAGACCTAAGATCCTGCAAGCCGCATGGTACTGCCAAAAAAAATGTTTTTTTAAGTACACACTTTAGCTTAAAAATACAAAACAATAAAAGTAAATTAAAATGGTAATGTCAAAGATCTCTGATCAGAAACTAACACAACATGGTAAAGCAATTATCCTCCAGTTAAAAATAGATTTTAAGTAATTAGCATCCAATTAAAATAAATTTATATTTAAAAATAGATTTTAAAAATAATAAGGCAAAAGATCACAGATCACCATAACAAACAAAATAATCGTGAAAACCTTTGAAATATTGAAAGTAGTGCTAACACGTGACACAGAGACATGAAGTGAGCAAATGCTGTAAGAGAAACACCGTTAGTAGACGCTCCGTGCAGGTTACCACAGACCTTCAGTTTGTAAAAAATGCAGTGCCTGTGAAACACAAAAAAGGGGAGCACAATTAAATGAAGTCTGCCTGTAATTTGAAACTATGGAAAATCCAATTCCTCATCACACCTTCAATGTAGTTATTAATATTTATTTATATTAGTATGGATTCGTGGTTCCCTATTTTACTCAGTGACTGTCATCCATCATTATCACAACTTGCTCGAAAGCTCAAAATTTATCAGTTTGGGCCAGTTTTAACCGAGTTGGCTACTGTAGCTTTAGGGTATGTTTGTCACTTAAAATGTTCAAAGTTTTTAAATATCTGACAAGGCAATTCCCCTTTCCACAACACTGTTGTTCTTTTTCAGAATTATTTTGGCTATTCCTGCAGATTTTTTCTCTTTCCATATTGAGTTTAGAATTGGATTTGTCAAATTATGTAAGAATTTCAAATGAAATCTTTGTTAATGCTCTTTCAAATTTATAGAAGAGAAGGAAAAGTAAAACATTTTCCCTGGGAACATTAAATGTTTCTTCACTGCATGTAGCTCTATTTTATGTCCTTTAATGTATTGTTGCAATTCTGTTCATAAAGTGTACATATTTCTTCTTGGGTTTCCCTGGCGGCTCAGCAGTAAAGAATCCAGTTGCAACGGAGAAGACGAGGGTTCCATCCCTAGGTCAGGAAGATCTGTTGGAGTAGGAAATGGCAGCCCACTCCAGTCTTCTCGCCTGGGAAATCTCATGGACAGAGGGGCCTGGTGGATTACAGTCCGTGGAGTCACAAGAGTCAGACCCTACT
>SJYA01008159.1:0-14821 GCA_006410615.1 Neotragus moschatus | reverse complement strand
CCATGATCTTAGTTTTGTGAATATTGAGCTTTAAGCCAACTTTTTCACTCTCCTCTTTCACTTTCATCAAGAGGCTCTTTAGTTCTTCTTCACTTTCTGCCATAAGGGTGGTGTTATCTGCATATCTGAGGTGATTGATATTTCTCCCGGCAATCTTGATTCCAGCTTGTGCTTCCTCCAGCTCAGCGTTTCTCATGATGTACTCTGCATAGAAGTTAAATAAGCAGGGTGACAATGTACAGCCTTGACGTACTGCTTTCCCAATTTGGAACCAGTCTGTTGTAAATTAGTGCAGGTTATTTCTCTCCTCACTGGCCACTCATTGCACTTAATCTCCACATTGCTTTGCACAGCCAGCAGGTCCTACCTGAGCTATCCCTTGCCTTCCTCTCAAACCACAGCTCCTCCCCTCATTCACCCTGCTCCAGCTACGTGTCTCCTTGTTGGTCCCCAAACGTCTCAAGCCTTTTCCAGCTTTAAGGCTTTATACTTGCTCCTCCTTCCTCCAAGAACTTACTTCTAAGTGAGCAGTTTGTGAGCCAGCTTCTTCTTACTCTTCTCAAATGTTAAAGATAACTTCACAGAGATTCTCCCTCACCTCCCCACCTAGGATAGTCATTTCCAGTCACTTCTAGAACCATCAGTCTGCTTTACTTCCTTCCTACCACTTACTTACAACAATGAATAATTACATGAGTTCATTCTCTCTGCTAGAATGGAAACTCTAAGAGAGGAGAACTATCTTGGTCCATTTGGTTGTTAATATAAAATACCAGACTGGGTGGCTTAAAAACTATAGAAATTTATTGCTGACAGTTCTGGAGGCTGAAAGTCCAAGATCAGGGTACCAGCATGATCAGAAAAGAGACCTCCTCTAGATCAAAGACTTCTGTGTCCTCACATGTGGAAGGGGCAAGGGAGCTCTGTGCAATCTCTTTTATAAGAGCACTAATCTTTGTCATGAAGGCTCCACTCTCATGACCTAATCACCTCTCAAAGACAAGTCCTCCTCACCTTCTAACATCATCACATTGGGTGTTAGGATTCCAACATGTGAACTTGGGGAGGACGTAACCATTCAGACCACAGCAAGGACCTTGTCAGTTTTGTTCCACCTTGAATCCCCAGAGCACAGAACAGTGCCTGGTCCACAGTAGGCGCTCAAGCGCTGACTGTTAAATGAATTAGTAAATATAAGATTAAATCATGTGACATATTTTAAATACTTTTAACTGAGTTTACTTCTATAGTGTATTTAACTTGGAGGACAGTTTAAGATCATGCCGCTGTTCATTTCCGTGCCTCTATCAGAAGAACTTATTCTTCCTTCTTTGTGCCTTCACACCCCTAAGAATTCTGGCCATTCTTCAAACTATAGAACTGATTCTGTTCCTGTTGCCCTATTCAAAAACAAATAACCTGAAAGTGAGAAACCAGAGCCCTTGACAAACAGACTGCTCTCAAGAGACTTTATTTTGAGTGTTAAAAACACATAGTAAGTGTGTTGCAAACAGAAAGCCTAGTGCAGGCTGGCTGTAAGCTCACTCCCGGCCGTTTCTCAGTGGCAGAAATGAGAGGATGCCCTCTCCCACTGTGTTCCCCAAGCTGGGAGCACTCTGTGCATGTGTGAAACTAGCTCCCCAAATAAGAGTTCGTTAGTTATAGAACCGTCTCAGTGTAATCAATATGGCCAATGTTAGTTACACACCGTGTGCCCAGCAGCAGAGGACTATGGTCATGTGCTGTGGAGGGCCAGGACTGTGCGGGCTCCAGTGGGAACCCCTCAGTCCTCCAGTGGCTTTCACAGTGTGTTTGCTTCCAGGGTTCTTCCAGGGCCCTGCTCCAGACACCGCTGCATTGCTATCTCATATAAGATACGCCTTATTTCCTTTCTCAGGTCTGAACAAACTGAATGCCGTGAGTTATCTAGCCCCAAGTTTCTTGGTTAAGGGCTTATGAGCTCTTTTTATCAGCCCCATCTTCTGACTGAGGAAACTGAGGGCACAGGGTCAAGGAATTTGCCCAAGGTGTGGCGCTTAGTGAGAGACTAACAGCCAACCGATTTTATGAAAGTCATTCCCAAGTACCAGGTCAGCACCCGGTGAGGTGCTGCTCTCCCTCAGGCCCTTGGTGTCCTGCCCCGGGCTGGAGGCAAGGCACGGCCTCTCTCCATCCAGAGGTCACGGGTGAGCAGGGAGATGCCCTCCTTGGCATTTCTATGTCTCTTGCCTCCTCAGGAGTTGAGGAGGAAGCCTGTAGTTACTTTCCTCTCTACTTTATTTCCTTTGTGATTGCCTGGCCGTGGTGATGTAATAAGAAACATATATTTGGTCTCTGGCCCTGATTCCATTCCCAGGTGGCGCTAGTGGTAAAGAACCCACCTGCCAATGGAGGAGACAAGAGACATGGGTTCGATCCCTGGGTCAAGAAGATCCCCTGCAGGAGGAAATGGCAACCCACTCCAATATTCTTGCCTGGAGAATCCCATGGACAGAGGAGCCTGGTGGGCTACAGTCCATAGTGTCCCACAGAGTTGGACATAACTGAAGTGACTTTTAGCATGTACACACTTGGTTCCTGGCATAGAGCTTCCAAAACCTTTGCAACTTACTAGGTGAAAGGAGCATCTTTTTTTATACTATTTGATTTAATCCCTGCCTCTTCTACCTTGACCTCTGGGATGGGAAAGAGGCTGGAGACTGAGCCAGCTAATCACCAATGATCGATGATTTAATCAATCACGCCTATAGAATGAAGTCTCCATAAAACCCTAAACAGTGAAGTGGGTTTGAGGTTCCCACATTCCACAAGGACAGAAGCTGCTGAGCTCCAGACCTAGGCCTTGACTTACATACCTGCTCACCTGGGTGTTCATCTCTGTCCTCTATTATAGCACTAACAACGAGTAAACAGAAATAAGTGTTCTCCTGAGTTCTGCGAGCTGCTCTAGCAAGGTATCACGCTTGAGGGAGTCACAGAAACCTCCCATTTGTAGCCAAGTTGGACAGAAGTGTGGGCTACCTGGGGATCCACTATTGCATTTGGCATCTAAAGAGGTGGGTAGTCTTATGGGACTGAGCCCCTAACCTTTGGGGTCTGAGCGAGCTCTGAGCAATTGGTGTCAGAATTGAAAGACAGAACTGAATTGTAATATACTCATTCGGTGCCAGAGAGTTGAAGTGGTTGATGTGGGAAACCCATACACGCACTTTTGATGTCAGAAGTGTGGTGAGTAGGAGAAAGCTTTTCTTTAGCCACTGACAATAATTTAAGGAATTTTCTCCTGAGGGTTATTTACAATAAATAAAAAGTCAGAATGATTTTTTATTGAAAGTAAAAACAAAAGTGCCGAAGGAGGCTAAAGTCCTTGGCCACGTCCTCAAGGTCTGATGGGGAGGCCAAGGCAGCCTTTCCCACACCAGGGCTCCTCTGGCCACGCACCTGTGGGGAGCAGCTCCCACTAACAAGCCTGCTTTAACTCTCAGTAAATCCTCTTAGGGCTTCATTGGGTAAGCATGGGTAAATATTTTTAAAAGCTGAAATGTCACAAAAATTTAAGAGTTTCAGTTTCTTGAGTTTCTGGCAGGTGTTGTGAATGACATCATCAGGTCAAATGTCAGATTCCATCCAAGGTGAGACATGCATCAGTCATACTTCCTTAATGGCCTCATTTTAGAGAGCTCTCGTGGCAACACCAACTCCGTTTTGATTTTCCTTTCATATTAAAAACAATCTGGTCTTCTCGTGTTCATCACACCTAAGCTTATTTATGACTCAAAATTCCAAATTTTGTTTGACAGGAGGCAAATACATGACATGTGGAAGTAAATTAACCCCCTTTCATGGGGCTGGCTGCAATGCCCAGGAGGGGCTGTGAGTTGTGGAATAACTGCTAGGAAGGCAGAGGGATGCCTGGGGACAAAGGACACATGCAGAGCTGGGGCTCAGCCTCAGCCCAAGAGAAACATTCCTGACTTCCTGCAACATAATAGAACTGCAGGAACTCATTTCAATACTTCATTTGCTGGATCTGTCTTAATAAGATGTTGACATCTCTTGAAGAAATCAGCTTCAGTTATGATTATTTAAATGTTAACCAATGGCATCCTCAAAGAAAGTCACCCGTAATGGAGGTCTATACTATTTTTTTTTAATGTCAACATCTCTGTCACTTAGTGGGACTACTTTTCCCTTTAATATTTAAATTAAAATGGCTGGGAAACTCAGCATTTCCTGGCAGAATAACTGACTATTCTCAGAGGATTGTGTTACTCATAACAGTTTTGTGCTAAGTTTTTGATATAGCTTGAAACTTTTTCTTCCTTTTGCCCTAAATTTACCCAAAAAACATTTTCTCTTAATCCTCCACCCCATTACAAAGTCTACTTAACCCAAAGTGTAGCAGGTTTTTGTTGAAGATTTGGGGGTAAAATTACATTGCTATGTACCACGGCAGATTATATTAAATTAAATATTTGAATCTCTTTTCTAGAAAGTTTCCCAGGCTGCTTCAAGAAACTTTAATTTTTTTTTCTCTTTAATATGAACAGTAATTTAGTTTGAGGTCCAGCCATCCTGCTGTGGGGCTATTTTCCCATAACCAAATTGGCTTTCTAATCATTATGTTAAATAAAATACACTTTTTTTCCTAAAGAAATTCTGAGGCCCATTTTTAAACTAGTAGGTTTTTTTTCCCCTCCCTCCAAATTCATAAAACTGCAAAAGGAAACTCTCTCACACAATGTATGCTAGGCCAATAAATTTAAGCTTTTTGATGGAAATCATCTTATTCCTTCCCATCTAAAAGACAAGGAGGAACATTTAAGTGGGCCCAGGGATACATGTATGCTTTTGTAGTATACATTACGCTGTCCACTCACTGTCTCAGTCTGTCTGCAGTATCTCAGGAGAACTACAGTTTCTGACCAGTTGGGGGTTAGTGGGGTTATCTGACTAGTTCTGGCCAAGGGGCTAAAAGTGGAAATGATGTGTATCATTTTCATACTTGTGTAAGACTCTCTTTCCTTCTACTTAGGCAGCTGATAACATTCCAGATTGTGGCTGCTCAATCCACCTGGACATTGTAGGGCAGATCGCTGCTATCACACGGCCATCTGCAGTGAACACAGTGAGTACGTATTATGAGTGGGAAATAACAATGAGCCTTTATTGTTTGAAGACACAGCATAACGGAGCCTATTTTGACTGATATAGTGTCTAATTTTAATTCTTGCGAAAACTTTCGGAGTAGGTATTATTAGCTCCATTTTATTGATGTGATTTCTCAGGTCACAGAGCAAATTAGTAGAATCTGTTTTCAAACCCGTATCTATGCTCTCTACCCCGTATTTATAGATCCATTTATTAAACTTTCCTTTCTGATGCATATCCTTACAAACTGATTCATAGGTTTTATAAATTTCAAATTCTTCTGTACCGTGATACCAATAAAATAGCGCCGTATAATTTTTACTGTGTACGATTGCATTTGATCCTTGCAACAACTCTGTAGCAGATTCTTCTTAGCCTCATTTGTAGATGATCCAGCTGAGGCCCAGAGCCATTAAGGGACTTGTCTTAAGGGAGGTAGATACGACAAGACAGAGCCAGGTCTTGAACCTAAGTTTTCTGACTTCAGATGCAGGGCCCTTTCTAATTCAGGGTATCTTTCAAACCAACTACCTTTCCTTCACTGTAGAATGAGGTCAGTGAAGCGAGCAACGAGGATTCCATTTATTCTTTCATTCATTCCACACATACTTATTGAGGCGCTCCGACCTAAGCGCTTCTTAAATCAAATCTGATGATAAATTCTGGAAGTAAATTAGGAGAAAAGATGACCAGTTTCCAGGAAGACATTTAAAGTTAGAAAGAGGGGTGTTGGTGTTCGAGCCAGTTTGTACTTAGAGCTGACTCTGTGCATCTCTTATCTCTGAGTTCAGTGACCTTGCAGCAGCTTGAAACTGGATGTGGTGGAAGTATTTACACCATGGAAATTGGCACACACTATAAATCATGGTTGGTCTGTTTGTTTCCCCCTGGAGAAACCTTATTATAAATCATCTCTCCATTAATGGGGATTTTTAATGAATAGTGGCCTTTTCCCTAGCACTTGGGAATGGAAAATAATGCAGGAGACCTGGGTTTGATCCCTGGATCAGGAAGATTCCCTGCAGAAGGAAATGGCAACCCACTCCAGTATTCTTGCCTAGAGAATCCCATGGACAGAGGAGCCTAGAAGGCTACAGTGCATGGGGGGTGTTGCAAGAGTCGGACACGACTTAGCAACGAAACCACCACCACACCATATGCTACATGGAAAATAAGGCTAATGGATTTCCTGGTCAATTGCACCCTTGGACCACAGACAAAAATGCCCATAGCTTCCATGTCCAATCTAGGAAGTGTCTGCTATCTTTTAAAAAGAGGGAGGGTCATAAGGAAAGTCATCCAGGAAGAAACAAGGGATGATGAGTGGAAAATCTTCCTAGCAACTCAGTCCTACTGTCATTAAATCTGCTTTCTCCAGACACGAAAACTTGAACCTAAGAGGAATGTCAGTATCAAGAAGCAACATCAGTAGCTGAGGTAGCATAAAGGAAGTACACATTTAGTTATCACAGGCAAAATCTTCAGCAGCGGTGTTGCATAGGGACTGCATCGCACAGATTCTTTAGGCAGCATTGGCGGGACTCCATACCAAGATAGTTCAGGAGAATGGAATCCAGAACCACCCTGCGGTGAACTGGAAGTCAAGAGAGTCAAGATATCAAATTCTCAGTCCCCAAATTAAGGATTCTGATTTTATCCCCACCCTTCCACGGAAAGGTTGACAATTACTACCATGCTGCTAAATCCAATGGACACTTCACTTCTCAGAAGCATTCAAGACAACTGGCCACTTCCTTCGTCTCAGAGCAGTGTCTCCATTTGACCCTTGTTTTTGCTCTCCTTGGCTTTTCACAATTTTTGGACACATCTTGTTCTCTTCTTGCCCGCTCCTCCTTTCCTATGTAACCTTACATTTGAAGTTCCTTCAGGCTCTGTTGTAAGCTTTCTGTCCTTCTCATTCTGGACTTTTGCCCTCTGCAATCTCATCCTCTCCAACAGCTTCATTAGGAGGGCAAAGACTCTCAACCCTGTATTTCCAGCTTCCTAATTAGTAACTGCACTTGGATGTCTCACAGACCTCTCAACTTTAAGTCTAGAAAACAAACTCACCACCCAATCTGTCTTTGCTCCTGCTTGGGAAGTCAGTAAGCTGGTGCACTGTTAGCGTGTCACCCTGCAAACCCGAGTCATCTCTGACTGCTTCTTCGTCTATCACTTTGTCACACTGGTTGTCTCTCTATCCCATTCTTTGCACAAGAGTTAAGGTGGTGCCAACCATCATTGGGATGGTTGTAGTCGCCACTAAATATCTCTCTCTACTCTTGCCAGCCTCCATTGCCAACAACCTATTTCCTACAAAAAAGCAGTAATCTGTATAAGTACAAGGAATTGGGGTATTTGCCTGCTTTAAACCCCTTTTGTTATTTACCATTGTCTATGGAATAATTTTTTGCTTAATTGAGGTGAAATTAGTAACATAAAATTAACCACTTAAACCAAACAGTTCAGTGGCATTTAGTAAATTCACCATGTTGTCAAGAACTGGATCTATCTGATTCTTAGACGGTTTAATTGCCCCCAAATAGAATCCTGTACTTGTTAAACTTTGGCTTCCCATTCCCTCTTCTCCCTAGCAACTGTCAATCTGTTTTCTGTTTCAGCAAATTTCCATATTCTGAATATTGTATATAAATGCAATGAGCTAGGACCTTTTGTGACTGCTTATTTCACTTAGCAGAAGTGTTTCCAGGGTCCATCCATGTGGTAGCATGCCTCAGCGCTTCATTCTTTTTTAGGGCTGAATAATATTCCTCCATGTGAAGGAAGTGAAAGTCTCTCAGTCATGTCCGACTCTTTGCAACCCCGTGGACTAATCTCTGGGCCAGAATACTGGAGTGGATAGCCTTTCCCTTCTCCAGGGGATCTTCACAACCCAGGGATCAAACCCAGGTTTCCCGCATTGCAGGTGGATTCTTTACCAGCTGAGCCACAAGGGAAGCCTGTGTATATGTATATCTGACTACAATTCATTTATCCATTCATCTGTTAATGAACATTTAAGTTGATTCCATCTTTAAACTATTGTGAATAATGTTGCTATGAAGATTCTTGTACAAGGATTTGAGTATCTGTTTTCATTTCTTTTGAGTGTATACCTAGGGGTGGAATTTCTGGGTCATATGAAGGTGGCCCAGTGATAAACGATCTGTCTGCCAATGAAGGAAGTGCGAGGGACGGGGGTTCAATCCCTGGGTCAGGAGGATCCCCAGGAGTACAAAATGGCAAACCCACTCCAGTATTCTTGTCTGGAAAATTCCATGGACAGAGGAGCATGGTGGGCTAAAGGCCATGGGGTCACAAAGAGTTGGATACACTGGGCACGTGTACACATTCGTGGAAATTCCACGTTTAACTTTTTGAGGCATCCCAGACGGTGTCACCATTTTATAACAGCTTCACCATTTTACATTCCGCACGATGTAGGTGAGTTTCAACTTCTCTGCATCCTGACTAACACTTGCTGTTTTCCGTATTTTGGATTATTGTCATCCTAATGTTACGAAATACTATCTCACTGAAGTTTTAATCTGCATTTCTCTGATGGCTAATTATGCTGAGCAACTCTTCATGTGATTTCTCGTCTTTGGCATATCTTTTTTGGAGAAATATCTGACCAAGTCCTTTGTACATTTTTAAAAGTTGACATGTAAGAGTTCTTTATATATTCTGGATACTTGACCCTTATCTGCCTTAATAGATCGCAGACTTATCATGGCAAAGGGACTTGCATAACTCAGTGAAGCTATGAGCCATGCCATGTAGGGCTACCCGAGATGGAGGGGTAATGGTGAAAAGTCTGACAAAATGTGGCCCACTGGAAGAAGGAATGGTAAACCACTCCACTATTCTTGACGCAAGTATCCAATGAATAGTATGAAAAGGCAGAAAGATATGGCATTAGAAGATAACCCCCTTGGATCCATAGGTGTCCAGTATGCTACTGAGGAAGAGCAGAGGGCCATTACTAATGGCCACAGAAAGAGTGAAGCAGCTGGGTCAAAGCAGAAACAATGGTCTGGTGTGAAAGTAAAGTCTAGTGCCGTAAAGAACAAGAATGCATAAGAGTCTGAAATGTTAGGTCCATGAATCAAAGCTAACTTGGGCATGGTTAAGCAGTAGATGGCAAGAGTGAACATTGACATCTTAGGAATCAGTGAACCAAAATGGACAGGAGAGGGCAAATTTAATTCAGATGCCCATTATATCTATTGCCATGAGCAAGAATCCCTTAGAAGATATGGAGTAGCCCACGAGAGTCAAAAATGTATTACTTGGGTGCAATCTCAAAAATGACAGAAAGGTCTCAGTTCATTTCTGAGGCAAACCACAAATCACAGTAATCCGAGTCTATGCCCTGACCACTGATACCAAAGAAGCTGAAGTTGAACAGTTCTATGAAGATCTATAATACCTTCTAGAACTAACACCAAAAAAGATGTCCTTTTCATCATGGGGATTGGAATGCCAAAGTAAGAATTCAAGAGATGTCTGGAGTAACTGGCAAGTTTGGCCTTGGAGTACAAAATGAAGCAGGTCAAAGGCTAACAGAGTTTTGTCAATAGAACACATGGATCATAGAAAATACCATTTTCAGCAACACAAGAGACAACTCTACACACGGACATCACCAGGTGGTCAACGCTGAAATCAGACTGATTATATTCTGTGAGGCCAAAGATGGAAACACTCCATATAGTCAGCAAAAACAAGACCTGGAGCTGACTGTGGCTCAGATCATAAGTTCCTTATTGCAAAATTCAGGCTTAAATTGAAAACAGTAGGGAAAACCACTAAACCGTTCAGTTCAGTTCAGTCGCTTAGTCGTGTCCAACTCTTCACGATCCCATGAACTGCAGCACTTCCAGGCTTCCCTGTCCATCACCAACTCTCAGAGCTTGCTCAAACTCAAGTCCATTGAGTTGGTGATGCCATCCTACCATCTCATCCTCTGTCATCCCCTTCTCCTCCTAAACCATTCAAAGCGAAATTAAAAGCGAAATCACTCAGTTGTATCCAACTCTTTATGACCCCATGGACTGTATCCTACAAAGTTCCTCCATCCATGGACTTTTCCCTGGCAAAAGTCCTGGAGTGGGTTGCTGTTTCCTTCTTCAGAGGATCTTCCCAACCCAGGGATTGAACCTGGGTCTCCAGCATTGCAAGCAGACTATTTTTACCATCTGAGCCACCAGGGAAGCTCAAATAGAGGTTCTTTGTGACCCTGTGGACTATACAGTCCATGGAATTCTCCAGGCCAGAATACTGGGGTGGGTAGCTGTTCCCTTCTCCAAAGGATCTTCCCAACTCCGAGATCAAACTCAGGTCTCCTGCATTGCAGGCAGATTCTTTACCAGTCGAGCCACAAGGGAAGCCCAAACCATTCAAGTATGACCTAAATCAAATCCCTTTTGATTATACAGTGGAGGTGACAAATAGATTCAAGGTATTAGATCAGTAGACTGAGTGCCTGAAGAACTATGAATGGAGACTTATAACACTGTACAGGAGACAATGACCAAAACTACACCAAAGAAAAATAAATGCAAGAAGGCAAAGTGATTGTCTGAGGAGCGTTTACAAACGGCTGAGGAAAGAAGAGAAGCAAAAGGCAAGGAAGAAAGGGAAAGATACACCAAACGAATGCAGAGTGCCAGAGAATAGCAAGGAGAGATAAGAAGGCCTTCTTAAATGAACAATGCCTAGAAATGAGGAAGACAATACAGTGGGAAAGACTAGACATCTCTTCAAGAAAACTGGAAATATCAAGACAACAGTTCACGCAAGTATAGGCACGATAAAGGTTGGACGAAAGTAATAACCTAACAAAAGCAGAAGAGTTTAAGAAGAGGTGGCAAGAAAACACAGAAGAACTATACCAAAAAGATCTTCATGACTTGCATAACCACAATGGTGTGGTCACTCACCTCGAGCCAGACGTCCTGGAGAGTGAAGTCAAGTGGGCCTTAGGAAAACTTACTATGAACTAAGCTAGAGGAGATGATGCAATTCCAGCTGAAATATTTCAAATCCTAAAAGATGATGCTGTAAAAGTGCTGCATTCAATGCATCAGTAAATTTGAACAACATAACTGTGGCCACAGGACTGAAAAAGTCGGTATTCATTCTAATCCCAAAAAAGGGCAATGCCAAAGAATGTTCAAACTACCTCACAACTGCACTCATTTCACATGCCTGCAAGGTAATGTTAAAAATCCTTCAAGCTAAGCTTCAGTGGTACACGAACCAAGAACTTCCAGATGTACGCACTGGATTTAGAAAAGGCAGAGGAACCAAAGATCAAATTACCAACATCTGTTGGCTCATAGAGAAAGCAAGAGAATTCCAGAAAAACATCTACGTTTGCTTCATTGCTTATGCTAAAACCTTTGACTGTGTGGATCCCCACAAACTGTTGGAGATTCTTAAAGAGATGAGATTACCGGACCACCTTACCTATCTCCTGAAAAATCTATATTCAGGTCAAGAAACAACAGTTAAAATTAGACATGGACCAATTGACTAGTTCCAAATTGAAAAAGGAGTATGTCAAGTCTATATATTGTCACCCTGCTTATTTAACTTATATGCAAACTACATTATGCAAAATGCTGGGCTGGAGGAGTTACAAGCTAGAATCAAGATTGCCAGGAGAAATATCAAGAACCTCAGATATGCAGATGGTGCCACTCCAATAGCAGAAAGAACAGGAACTAAAGAGCCTCTTGATGAGGGTGAAAGAGGAGAGTGAAAAAGCTGGCTTACAATTCAACATTCAAAAATGAAGATCATGGCATCTGGTCCCATCATTTCACAACAAATAGAAGGGGGAAAAGTGGAAACAGTGACACATTTTATTTTCTTGGGCTCTAAAATCACTGCAGATGGTGACTGCAGCCAGCCTGCTCCTTGGAAGGAAAGTGACAACAAACCTAGACAGTGTATTAAGAAGCAGAGACATCACTCTGCCAACAAAGGTCTGTATAGTCAAAGCTATGGTTTTCCAGCAATCATGTAAGATCTGAGAGCTGGACCATAAAGAATACTGAGCCCCAAAGAATTGATGCTTTTGAACTGTGGTGCTAGAGAAGACTCTGGAGAATCCTTTCGACTGCAAGGAGATCAAGCCTGAATATTCATTGGAAGGAGCGATGCTGGAGCTGAAGCTTCAAAATTTGGGGCACCTGAGGCAAAGAGCTGACTCACTGGAAAAGACACTGATGTTGGGAAAGATGGGGTGAAAGAGAATGAGGTGACAGAGGATGAGACGGTTGGATGGCATCACTGACTCAATGGACATGAGTTTGAACAAACTTCAGAAGACAGAGACCAGGGAAGCCTGCCATACTGCTGTCCATGGGGGTGCAAAGAGTTGGACGTGAGATTGAGACTGAGCAACAAAGAACAAGACTCTTCACTGTGGCACAATTCTGATTCCCATTGCACCCCCTCTTCACACTTTACAGTCTCTCTATATTGTTTCACTCTCTGTACAGCTTCATAGAGTTTTATCTACACTGTTCCCTTACCTCAAACCCAGCAAAGCCTCTTTCCCAGGAATTTCTCAGAGTCTTCTCACAGGGTTAACAAATAAAACACAAGATCCAGATTTAAAGGTGAATTTCAAAGAAACTGCAAATAATTCTTTTGGCACAAGTATATCCCATTCAATATTTGGGAGACACTTATACTAAAAAAAAAAAAAAAAAGTCACTCTTTACCTGGAATTCAGTATTTCAGAATTCAACGCTATATCTCTGTCAAATCTCTAAACCGTCCCTCCAGGGAACTGCTCACATATGCTCATAACAGATATCATCAGTTACTCTCCTAGCCCATGTTCTCTTGAAGAAAATCCGGAGGCAAACCTAACAATGCTGCAGCTTTATTTCAAATCCCTTGGCAGGAGACAAGAGCAGGAAAGGAGTGAAAGCAAATGCAAGGTGGAGCATTGATTAGCTGCCCTTGGCTGCACAAGGGAAGACTGCCGCTTGCTTGATTACACAGACCCAGACCGTCATTCTGCCAAGCCAGGTGGAAACACAGTGCCTTGGAACCGAGCCTCTGGGGAAGAAAGGAGAGGGACATGTCAGCCAGGTCTTTCATTCCTTCTGTCATTGTTGAAGTTCACACCTGCGCTGTGTGCTGTGCTCTGTGGCTCAGCCGTGTCTGATTCTTTTCAACCACATGGGCTGTAACCCACCAGGCTCCTCTGTCCATGGGGATCCTCCAGGCAAGAATACTGGAGTGGTTGCCATGCCCTCATCCAGGGGATCTTCTCAACTCAGGAATCAGACTGGGGTCTCCTGCATTGTAGGCTGACTCTCTACCAGCTGAGCTACCAGGGAAGCCCCTGAAGTTCGCTGCATGGGGCATTAATTCCCCTGTGCCTCTGAGCTGAGTTACACAGACCTTCTGGGAAGTTGCTGGGAAAGTCAGATCCTCTACCCTCCAGTGTGATCTTCTCCTGGATGCAGAAGTCTGCAAGGATCTACAGAACTAGGGTGCATTTGGGAAGAATCAAGACTCTGTTACTACTCTGATGGGTATGATAGAAGCCATGCCGAAGCGAAGCCCTCTCCGGGGGGAGGCTGAGGACACGGACACTGCTCGGACAGGAGATGATGACAGGAGCAGCATGGAGGGTCTCCACTGAGCAGATAGCCAGGGTCCTGGGGTGAGAAGGGGGCTAGAGTGTTGGGGTGGGGCGGGGAGAAGCATGTGGAAGAGAGCAGACAAGCGTCAGGGCACATGAACTAAACTTGACATGATTACTGTACTGCATCGGCCATAGTCCACCCTGCCTCCTGCTAGAGCCCTTCACGGTGGGAATCTCCCCCAAGAAACCACAGTCTTTTCAAAGAGTGACCTCTTCAGATGTGTCTGCAGGGCCCATGGTGGCAGACTCCACAATTCCCCGCTGAAGACTTCTGCCCTCTTCTCTGCCACGGGAGCCCCTCCAAACTGTGATAGAAAAGGAGGATGGGAAATTCCCTCACGGTCCAGTGGTTAAGATGCTAGGCTTTCAGAGATAAATCCACACACCTATGGACACCTTATCTTTGACAAAGGAGGCAAGAATATACAGTGGAGAAAAGACAATCTCTTTAAGAAGCGGTGCTGGGAAAACTGGTCAACCACTTGTAAAAGAATGAAACTAGAACACTTTCTAACACCATACACAAAAGTAAACTCAAAATGGATTAAAGATCTAAATGTAAGACCAGAAACTGTAAAACTCCTAGAGGAGAACATAGGCAAAACAGTCTCTGACATAATAGCAGGATTTTCTGTGACCCACCTCCCAGAGTAATGGAAATAAAAGCAAAACTAAAGAAATGGGACCTAATTAAACTTAAAACCTTTTCCACAATGAAGGAAACTATAAGCAAGGTGAAAAGACAGCCTTCAGAATGGGAGAAAATAACAGCAAACAAAGCAATGGACCAAGAATTAATCTCAAAAATATACAAACAACTCCTGCAGCTCAATTCCAGAAAAATAAAAGACCCAATCAAAATGTGGGCCAAAGAATTAAACAGACATTTCTCCAAAGAAGACATACAAATGGCTAACAAATACATGAAAGGATGTTCAACATCACTCATTATCAGGGAAATGCAAATCAAAACCACAATGAGGTACCATCTCA
>SJYA01008158.1:2662-14336 GCA_006410615.1 Neotragus moschatus | reverse complement strand
CTAGTCCGCCCGAGCCGTCTAAACCCCCGCGTACACATCAGCATGTGGGTGCAAATAGGCAGTTGTGTCGGTCGTGGACGAGCATGTGCGCGCGACTCTGCTCTCTCCTCCGCGTACTGGCTGTACGCTGCTGTACCCACACGCTGCCTCTGGATACGCATGTACCTAGCTACGCACCTGAGTCGCGTACGCTCGCCAGTGTATCATACGGACCAGCTCGTGGACAGCACAAAAGCGTAGCGTATTTATACGCACAGCAGCCGGTGCAAGTGCATTCGCGTACGGGCTTGAAACATGCGTGTACCTCCCGCGTAACAGGAGTCAGAGTAAGTATAACGGGCTCTCGTCGCGTGCGACCCGTGTACGTCGGAGTTACGAATCGTAGAAGTCTACGACAGTGCGAAACGACGTTGTTGAGGTCGACAGCAACACGCTGCATCGCCGCAGGGTCACCCGCACGGTAGATATGCCACCTTCGTATAGCTCTTATTCGTTTGTGGGACGTGTCGTGTGGAATGCGGACTGATGTGTTAGTGAGAACCATACTGCTTCAACGCTGGTGCACTCGTGCCTATGTCGGGCCGTCATAGGACGCCACCCGGCACGTACGGGAAGTGCGTACAGCATGATGTCTGCACTCTAGATCCACTGAAAGTCCTCTACTAGGTCCGGAGGAAAGAGAGGCCGCCTGAGCTTCCATTTCATCGCCTGATCAAACGTGCAGACGGGCTTAACGTCTGTATGTATGCGTGGTACACTCAGGCGTAAAGGGGTACGAGTGCACGATGCTGGCATTGCGGCACTGATGGCGTTCAACCTGCTTTCTCCTTTCTGGTTGGGTAACGTCGAGGAGCCCGTGAAGCACGCGAAGCATGTAGGAAAGATGTACTCAAGTCAAAGCTTTATGCACTCTGCTGCATGGTGGAGCCAAAACTCTGCGCGGAGCCTCTGGATTCACGGCTCGAGGTGGCTGAACTAACTGCCGTGGTTTCAATAGTTCTCGTACGCCTTCCCCGGCCCGCCTTCTTCATGCGACTCTCTCGCCCCGAGTCCTTACACTTAGCGAATTTTCGGTTTCTGCAAGTTTTGTAGGCACGCGGCACGCAGGCGTGCGGTGCTTCTTTCTGTTTCGTTCTCGGTTGACCGCCAGGCTGGATCCTTTAGCCTGGTACGGTGCCGTGTGTCTGTCGTCGTCCATGCACTTCGGCTGGACGTCCGTTGCTCTGCCAAGGTGACTCCAGTAGCCTGCATGGCTCCGCAGGTGTGCTGGTTGAGCCCGCAGGCGCCCAGCCACTGCGTGCAGGAGGCAAACTACCGATTTGAAATGAGATGTCCCCGCTGGTACGGTATGGGGAGTAAGTTGCTGTGGGCTCTGTGCTCGCGCACATGTGTGCGCGCATGGGTGCTTGTGCGTCTCAGCTGCGCACTGAACAGGAACCGACCTAGCACTGCCGCGCACAAGCTGCTTCGCCCCTCGTAACTAGAATTCATCGTCCCGTCCTCGTGCCTCCTCCCAGACTACCTCGAAAACATGCGCAGAAGCCGGGTCTATCCGCGCAGATGGTCATCGTGAATTTCTCCCTGCCTCCACACGCAAATATATGCAACTCTGCTGCACAGTAAAGCAGTAGCCCTCGTCTACAGCCACTTAGCCTAAGCCGCTAAGTTCTGCATGTGAGAGTGCGGTCAGGGTGAGTGATTTAACGATTTGTGCTCGCTGCAGCGTCTGGGCGGATGTGTCTCCTCAGTGCAGCTCTTCCTAGCCATACGTGCGCTGTGGTTACTGTAAACTGCTAATCTCGGCGGAAGGCTTGACAGCAAGTCTTTACACCAGAAGCAACAGCAAAGCATCCTTCTGCTGCAACAGTGGCGGGGGCGGCTGGGTGGCGGACGGCATCGCACGCCTTGCATACGCATACGTATTCTGTGTCGAGCTCCCTTTTATGCCTGCATCTGTCTTCCGCAAGCCATATAGCGGAAGGAGATACGGCTACACTACCCGTCTGCGGGGTCGCCCAGGACGGGGAGACCGACAGGCGGGAGAGCACACTGTAGCACGCACGACTGCCGCGGGCTGACGTTCAGCGCAAAGCCGTAGGCTGCGGCGAGAGAACCGCAGGCTACTGCAGTACGCGAGTGTTACGCCGTAGAACGCCAGCCGGCAGAGCTTTACGTAAAGGTGCATTCCAATTCAGTGGTGAAATGCCAACTGTGTGAGACCCATACAACAGCCTCTTTAGCTCAGTCGGTAGAGCGCCAGCCTTTTAAGCTGGTGGTCAGGGGTTCGAGCCCCCTAGGAGGCTGCATGGCGAGGCGTGGTGGTACTCTTCAACCGTCCAGTTCCTGTTCTGCGTTACAGTTATCCTCCTGCAGTCTTCCTCGGCGGTTTTACCTACAAACAGTTTCCACCCCTGACCTGCCTACGACCACGTAAGACGTTCACCCCTCAGCGTATACTTCGCACGCCACCTATACTGTCCCACGACACACAAGCGGCGTGAACGCGGGACTGCTCGCGGTGATTCCACGTCACAGCAAAGCAAGTCTCCAGAGGGACTAGCATGTTTTCAAGAATTTTAACCGAAGACATGCCGCGTGTTTCTCTGCTGCTGGGGGCGAGCCCGCCTTGCGCTGAGCTTCCGCGCGGACATCTGAACAAATGCGGCACTCGAGGGATCTCCTACGAGTGTGTACGCTCACGGCGACGAACAGAGGGCGCTAGTGACGATAACTTCATTCTTCTTCACGCACCTCTCTGATTCTGTGCACACGTGTTATGTATTATATGTGTGTGCCTATTACATCCTTGTATGTACATTTATCTGCGTGACGCACGAATCCGGGGATGCGGAGGACGATACCCTCCAACGATGCAGGCGCCCGCCGGACACGCGCGAACAGACACTCGAAGTGTGCAACGTCCACATTCGGGCACACGCATGCAAATCATGCTACGGGAGATAGAGGCGCCTATGTTTAGAAGGTCTACCAGTGTTGTAGCAGCCTGTTGCCTGTGTCGGAAAACTGATGTCCACTCGGCTTGCGAACCGGTCGCCATGTATGCACATTTCCGCACTATCGAACGCCTATCGCGCAAATAGCGGATCCCTCTTGCCAGAACAAGCGCGTACGTGATGCGCTTGCAGAGCCAAGGCAAGAGCGTGCCGCCCAAGGGCCGTCTGGACTTGGGAAGGGGACACTCCTCAACATCCACAATATGAGCAACCATAAGACGCTAACTCTTCTGGTGTGCCGGCGAGACCGGTAAGAGCCGCGGTAGAGCCGAGTGCAAATGAACACAACCCTGGAAACGACTGCGCTGTCTCTCCTCATGAGCGGCGGAAAACTGCTGAGCATGCACCTGGCAGCAGGCTTATATTGCTTGTCTCAGAACTAAATCTGTTACATGTAAGAAGGTACCCGCACATGGTCGCAGGAAACTCTGCAGCGCCGCTGGACCCCCAGCCGGCCTTCCCTAGTCACTAGCAAAACCTCCACCCCGCCTTCCCCTCCCCGCTCTGCTTCTTCACGCGGGCAACTGAATGCACACGGTGCATCGTGCAGTTTACTGCATACGCACCTTTACGCATTTACCCAACCCTCAAGTCCATCTGTACACAGCATCAGGAGGAACTGTCACCAAGAGCTCCTCTTTCAGTGTCGGATCTGCTCACTTCGCGTGCGCTCCTCTGCAGGTCCTTATAAAAAGCGGCCAGCTGCCACGTCATTAGTCGTGACGTAGAACTACGTACGGCGCTCTGATGAACCCAGCAGCCTGGGCAGTAGACTGAGTTTCACGCCTCCGCGGATCACGCGTCCTGGCAGTCTACACCCCGCCACACGCGCTTACGTACATCACTACGAACCACGTAGCGTACAGTTTCGTTTTCGTCATACGCTCCACAGCGGCTGCTCAGCCCTTACAGTGCGCTGACGGTCCTGCCGGAGCTCCTTACTTTTAGTGAGCGATGATACAAGTTCACCGTGAATCCGAGGAACGCGAGAAGGGGAAGCTGGCAGCGCAGGCAGCGTCGTAGCATACGTGCGTCTGGGCACAGGGCGTACTTCTCCCTCAGACCGAAACCGGTGTCGCACCGGGCGCAGCGGCGACCTCTCACCGGCCGGGCCTCTCTGCACGAAGCAGAGCCTTCCTGGCATTAGCCACTTGGAGTCCCCTCGATGCTCACGATTCACAGACTGCTCGCTAGCTGCATAGCGTTCTTCGCTCGCTAGCGTGATCTGGAGTTTTCCAGCTGCGCCGATCCGCGAAGTGCCGCGAAGGCGGCGTAGCTACTTAGTTGCGAGGACGCGTGCAGTGCAGCCTGCCCTGTAAAAAGAGGTACCGTACAGCAACACGTGCCGGCCGTATTCGAGCTTTGATGCTAGGATTATGCGCCACATCGAAACTTCGGGTGGCAACAAGCGCACCAACGTGGATCGGTGTGTCTTTCGCCGAAGACGTGCCGGGAGGTTTCTCTCTTCTGGTCCTACGCACAGAATTTATTAGCGGTTTCTGCTATCCATGCGTGGACCACAGGATTCTGCGAGTCACGCGCGTCGGCGAGCCCCCATGCGACACCGCCATCGCGGAAGGGCCACCCGGTGTAGTGCAACTACGTGTACAACTGCTCTGTACCGTCCCGCGTGCCGGCGTACAATAACCTCGAACTATCATGCTGATTTGTGTGCGTACTATGTGGCTAGGTGGAAGGAGAGACGGCCACGGTGAGCGTGTAGTAGCTGCTCGTGGCCGCGAAGGATCTGACTTGCATGTCGACCACATCGCCGCGAAGCAACACAGCATCCCTTCACTGCTTGCACGGTCGGGCGCATGGTGTTCTGTAACCATTACCGGTAAGCGGCCGAGCAACAGAAAGCTGGCTAACCACCGCCCTCGAAACAGAAGACAATCCTGCGTTAGAACTGCTGATGTTCCCAGTGGAGGGCCGAAATGCGCCCGAGCGTCATGGCACGCCAGTACAAGTCTTGGCACGCTGCGGACGACATCGCCGCACGTGTCGGAATCAGATGCAAATGACACGCTTACGGGCATAAGCGCTGTAAACCACTTCGTCCGCTGAATGATCAGATAGACCCGCTGGGAAACTACTGTGGCTCGGTGCATTCACTTCAGGCGCCGCCCCCTTTTTGGTCTACTTCAGTACCGTAGCCGCCGCAGCCGGCCACAGCTACGCAGAAGTGAGAGGGTCGGACGAGCAACGCGTCAGCATCCCTGCTTCGAGAAACGCCGATCACAAACTTTTTTGGGCCGTTTACGCTGTCGTACGCGTTTGTACCTTCATACGGCGGGCTGCTGGTCGTTTTCGTAGACGGCGATGGGTTCTTAAAATGCCCTCCGTCGCTTATTCTTGGCGACGCTCGGCAAGGACGGAACAGTGCGACTGACCAAAGTTTGCAAAGTCAGGACCGTGTATCTGAGGCACCGTTTCACTGTCGGCACCATTTTGGACTTGGCTGCGAGCCGTCTATTACACCTTCAAAGGCAGCACCTCTATGGAAGCAGGCAGCGTATTACACACAGCTGAGGGAGCTGTGCCCCGAAGATAGCCTCGGTACGATGCATTCCGAAGTGGGATGCGAACTCCTATCGGGAAACCGAAGGCCTCCGCTGCGTCATGGAGCACCGCTGCGTCCCCGGCCCTTTGCCAACATTCGCTGCGGGCCCTCCGTTCCGAGCGCGTGTCTACCCGCCCGCTGAGCTTACCTCCAACGCTCAGCGCATACACGCCGGACGCCTGCCACACAGAAGGCAACTGCTGCTTTGAAGGCGTGCCGAGGGGTTTGCGTCGCGGGATAGCGCCCGACGAACGCGGTTTCAGGCTGTATATCGAGAATCACACAAGCCGTATCCTGGGGTTTCTGCGCCGTCCGGGTGTAGTACCCGACAAAAGTAACGAGAGCGACCAAACGCAGTTTTTTTTTCGTCGCAGACGTGGTTCTTCGCGTAGGTACACTGCAACTGCTGTAAGCGGGACTATTTAAGCATTTTGCGTTGCAGTTCTCAACGAGACCGACAGCACACCATCCACTGCGGTCGACTGCGCGCTTGAACATTCGCTCCGATTTTGACTTTGCTCTACACTCAGTCAGAATTCTACCAGCGCCGTCCCTTCACAACGCTGAGTTCCGGTCGCTAGGCTCCCTGCAATGAAACTGACGGACCGAAGAACACTGACTGTTTTTGCGTTTGTATGGCGGACGTCAGCGCCCCAGAAGGACATTATTGCTTCGAAGCCTGCTGAGGCGACAAGCTGGCGGGGTCTTAACTTGCCTGCGTGAAGGGACCGTGAAGGTAGTTCAGGCTCAGCCATGGCGGCGTAAACTACAGCTGCTGCTCGGTTGTCGGTGCGACCTGTCGTTCATGCATTTGTCCCGGCATAGAGGGCTAACTGCCGTCTTTTCCGGGATATTGCGCAGCAGAGACGGTTCGAAGACCGCTTAGAGGACAAAGCCGCGCGATCACACCTATGGGTATGCAGAAGTACACACCACTGAATAGCACAGAGATTGCGAGCGCGATAATAAAGGGAAACCTCTGTAGTGACTCACCAGAATCGCCATTAGTACGGTGATTTGTGCTCTAGCGCTGAGACCGGCCACGAAAGACTCTTGTCCAGACGCAAGCTGTTCGCTCGCTGCAGCGACGAGTGGGGGCGCAGAGGGCGCTGCTGAGGGGTACCCAATCCTATAGAGAGCCCACCTTACAGCCCTGTGACGTTCCTGGACCCCTTCACCAGACCAGCTGTGTCCGTGACGACGGAGGGATGGAGTGACCACCCCCTGCCCCCCCCCCGCAGCCTCGAATCTGCTCGTTCCGCCATGTTTTCAGCTGACATGATACTCTCGATTTCAAGTGGAACCGGCCCAACGGTTCGAGATCTGAATACGCAGAAAGAGGGATGTGTGCACCCGGGGAGATGAGGACGCGCATGGTCAACCCGGTGAGGCCTGGCGTACGCGTTGACACGCGAACAGCTCCGCTCAGAAAACTCTCCCCCCACACCAGCGTACTCCCTGCCATTACATACAACAGACAGGCGGGTGTGACCTTGAGGGAGCGCTAGAGCCCAAGCGCCGTGCGCTCCATCGTAGTATAGGAAAAAGCGAACGGCCGGCTATGTAACGAGGACAACTCAGGCGCAGCGGTGGTCTTTCGCGGTGTCAGACAAGATGCGCCGCGCGCCAGCTACACAGACGCGCTGGGGACGAGGAACAAGCGATTCACTCCAGGAGCGCAGCGTCTCGTACCCCCGACGCACCCGCCCGCCGTCCTAGGCTGACCCCTTAGACAAGTTTGTGCCAGGCGCCTCTGAGACAGCTCCTTTCATGAAATGATGTTTGATCAGACTCTACTTCCGACACGGGTCATGACAGCTCTGTCGCAAGGTACAGGACGAGGACAGCGCCTGCGGTTTTCTGCGCGGTGCTCGCGAAAGGCTGCCGCGGACAGCAGCGGATACATCTTATGACAGAGGACACTGTCTTTCGCGTGGAAGTGCTGTGAACGGCAACCTCGAAGTAATGCATCGAGGTCAACAGGGGAGGCTCCGCCGGGCATGCGCGAAGAGCCCACAGCCTGAATCATCAGGGACACAAGGGCAGCCGCGGTTTTTGTCGATGCTCCGCTGTCTCGAACGTACTATCTCTTCCTACTAGTGGGCGAAAACGTCTTGCGGGAAGCTGGTGTCTCGTCCGTCGCCTCTGAAAGAGGACCGCCGATGCAGGTGCAAGGTGGAGAAAGAAAAAATCCATGAGAGGACCATGCGGACAGAAGTCGAAACGAGGTGGATACAGGCCTAAAGCACAAGCTGTCAGGAACCGATATGTCTGTGGCGAACGGAGGGTGTGCGGACGATGGCCGGGGAGCCCGGTCGTGCATGCATTCTGCAGCGAACGATTTCAAAAGAAAAGCATTAATGGCAGCGCGTCTTGTGTAAAACCCGATCGCGCAGCTCTAGTCCACAAAGCTAGCGTACTCTTGGCCGCAGAGCCTGTAACACGAGACGGATGGCGGAGCTGACGCTGCGTCCTACATACGAGTTCGAGCAAGCATATTTGTGTGCATCTCCAGCGCACAAAGATATGCTCTTTCGTTCCTCGAGCTAAAATGTGTCGTTTCTAACGCGATCAGCGACAGCAGACGTTCCGGACAATGAACCATCATACTGTACGGCAAAGGCTGAGACGTGGGTCACTCAGAGCGATGCCCATTGTGCCCATCTCTCCTGCCTGGAATGCGGTGCCCTTTACTGAAAACACCGTCGACAGCGTACGCCAGGGCGACTATGCCATGGTGAGGACAGACAGCTGTGAAGAAAAAAAGACCTTAACAGTGTCCGGAGCACCACGGCGCGTGTGCAACCTTCCTGAGGTTACCCCCAACAAACGTCTAACAAATCGTGCCACGGTAACGTGCTGAAGCTGAGACTGTTCCTTCAGTGATTTGCAGAACGGCGATGCGTAGGTGCATCCGTTGGTCTATCTAGAATCGCAAAAAATATTGACTATGGAATTCTCGCGTAGAGCAGACGTCTGACAGACGGCGCTGCTACGGGACGTTCCCTAACTGAGAGGTTGCTTGCATTGTTTCTGAAAATCCCACGGCAGCGAAAGAGAACTCCACGCTAGAATGTAATGCTGCCCACGGCAATGTATTCTGTCCTCTGCACTGCCACGGACAGCAGACATCTCCCGAGTAACCCCTCGACAGAAACAACGACGTTTCGCGCCAGAACCTCTTTTGCTCTGAATGCTGCCGCCGGTGGGGGACACCTAACGGATAAATCCGTCAGAGAACCGCAGACGTAGGAAGCCTCCAGGACAAAAATGAAAGTGGTGCACGCCGTACGCACAGCGTATACGGTGACTCATGTGAAGGACAAGGGACGGGGAAAGCCGCACGATGTACCGCTTCGACTTCCAGTTATAGCTCGCCTAGGAGGTCGGGCAGCGCACTCAAGATTCCTGGTAAGCCTTTTTCGCTTTCCCTGAGGTGCCAAGCCTGCCCGCTTCTCCGCTCAATGGCACGAAGCCCTGGTACAACAGCGGTAAAGAGCACGTCTCCGACGTTTGTACGTGTTCCAGACTCGATTCTTCCCTTTCTTTCTGGTGCAGGAGACGCTTCGTAAAAGTAGGGCTCAAAGAACGATTGATCGTCTTCGTGCAGCAATGCGTAACTGCAAATGATCCCTTGCTGCTTTGAGATCTTTATTGCTCTCGATCGTACTCAAGTCAGCTGGTACGCGAACCTCTAAGAGTGAAGAGACCAACTTCTTCATGAATTCAGGCATGCCCTCCACGCAATCCCGAAAGTCGACCGCTTCGGCCAAGTTGGAGCGGACCCTAAGGTACGACCAGACCGTGGCTGAAATTCTAATGTCCCGAAAATATCTATCAGGGTGTATGATGCCCCCGCACCACATCTGGAGCAGGACGAAGCCGAGTTGCCAGGCATCCGAGGAAGTTGTGTAGGACCCGCCGTCGCCCAGTAAGTTCTTTGGAGGGCTGTGAAGCAGCAGGAGTTCCCGTCCAAGAGGCGGTGCTCGCTTACAGAGGAGCCCGTTTACATACACTTTACCGTCTTCTGTCAGAAGAAAGAGGTCGGCGCTAATATTGCCTATTACGAAACCTCCGCTATGTACACGTCCAACAATTCTCAAAAGCTGCAGGCTGATGCCTAAAAGGCCAGTCAGAAGTTTTTCTCGTCTTCCCCTCGAAGTAATCAGACCGGCTTCGTAGGCGCGGCTAAGAAAATGGCTGAGCTTCGGGTGCGGAGGCCATCGCAGCGTAGCAGAACCTCCGGTATCTGACGAGGAGCTAGCCTCCTCATGAGAAGACCATGTCTCCGTTCGCTCAAGCGCTGGTACTTCGGGTAGAAGCACACGGAACTGGGATTGAAGAGCCGCAGCATCGCGCTGCCCGAAGTAAGAAACAGTTTCTTTCACACGTGGGTCTTCACCAGGTGGGACGATCACGGTGACGAAGGCGCCAGGGGGCTCTCGGGGCGCCTCGCGCCTCATCTCCAGCGACCGTGCATGAGGCCGCTCTTGCACAGGTTGCTTCCCGCTGCCCTGAGCCGTCTCCAACACCGAGTGTGAAATACGTGCTTCGGTGCTAGGGAGCAAGGGCGAGTGCTCCCTAGCGTCGGCCGGCGCATGTTGGTTCTCAGACGCTGATGGACTAATGACGCCGCTGCTAGCTATCCTAGTGGCAGATTCTGAGTCCCACGTATCCCCCTCGTGCGCATCACGGTAGACATTGCGAAACGGCGTGCGAGCCAACATGGCTTTTACTACCGCTTCCTCGTCGAGGAGTTTTAGAGGTCGGAAAGTCTGACCTCTGCTCCGGCACCACGACGTCAACAACGATTGTGACCGCCGGACTGGCCGGTCGGCTGCTTCGGAGGGGCCGCTGTCCGCGTCAGAAGCCGCCTGGCGGCGCCTGCTGCAGCATGACGCCAGGAAAGAGAGTGACCGCCAACTTCGCCGTTGAGGCTCTTGAGAGGGGCCGCTCGCCGAGTCCGACGCCAGCGCGATCTGCCTCGCGCAGCATGATTGTGATAGCTGCCTTCGCTCACCGCTCTCCTTGGAGTTTGTTTCCTGTCCGTCAAACCTCCGGCGTGGGCACCCTGCTGCGCCTGCCAGTCCGTCTTCTCTGTGTCGCGATCCACTGGAGGCTGCTGCAGCTTTAGAATTAAGGAATACGAAAGCTAAGAGTATCGAAACGTGAGCGTCTTTCATATTTGCCGTCGTCGAACCCTTGGAAACTGGCAACACGGGACAGATCTTGCATTCCTAGGAAGTCGAAGGCTGTAGAGAGGCAGCAGCACTTCAATGCGTCGTTCAGAACGGACCCTCCGGCAGACTCCACCGTGCAGCGCTAGGGAGATTGTGTCGTATTTCACGAGGACACACACTGCAGTTTTGCAAGCAGAGCACAGCTCCGCTGTAGGTGCTGCCGGCGGCAGAGATAACGTGCGTCGCAAGTGACGCCGCCGACGACAGCATCCTCATAACGCCACCGATTTTTCTCGATATTGTAAAACTGAGTGCACTCCACGGAGAACGGCGCGCTGCCCGCTATGCGACAGCACAGAGCCAACGACTGTACCTAGCTAGTCAAGAGAAAACCCTGTTTTCACGCTTAGTGGATTTTACAACTAGACACAGCCGGTGCTCGTTCCGGCTGACTTCCGTCCGCTGTGCTGCCTCCTGAACGGAGCACTGGCGCTCGCGATATACGACGCCCACGTGCGTCTCAACTGCGCAGCTGGCATGCCGCAATTCACGGTCGCCGGTCTTTGCGCGCGGATCGACTACATGCTGCGTAGAGCGAGTGTACCTCGCCGTTATAGACGCACGCTCCCCGCCGCGAGTGACGCTAAGAAGCGCTCTACGATCCTGCGGTCTGGCTCTTCGTTTCAGGGAAGGTGGGCAAGCGAGGCCGTTTGCTGGCGTAAGAAGACCTCCTCCGCTGCCTATATGACTACACACAGCAGCGATACTTCTATTACATGTCGACGACCCGGTGCGTCGCTAGTGGACTTCACAAGGGAGCTTCAGGGTAAGCTCCCATGTCGTAGTCATCGAGCACACTTAGTGCGGCTGAATGCGTCTACAACAGGAGGTGCGCATTAGTACTTTAGGCGCTGGAC
>SJYA01008157.1:0-16720 GCA_006410615.1 Neotragus moschatus | reverse complement strand
CATTGATCACTGAGGAAGGCTTTCTTATCTCTCCTTGCTGTTCTTTGGAACTCTGCATTCAGATGGGTAGATCTTTCCTTTTCTCCTTTGCCTTTTGCTTCCCTTCTTTTCGCAGCTATTTGTAAGGCCTCTTCAGACAACCATTTTGCCTTTTGGCATTTCTTTTTCTTGGGGATGGTCTAGATCTCTGCCTCCTGTACAATGTCATGACCTCCATCCATAGTTCTGCAGGCACTGTATCAGATCTGACCCAGTAGCAGGTGGTTTTTCACACTGCTCACCATGCCTGGTTTTGAACTGAGATCTCGGGGCTACCTCCAGCTTGTTATGGGCCTTCCCATTGCTCATGCCACTGGCCAAGCCTGAACATTGCAGCCCACTGCTTTGCTCCAGAGCAGAAGTGTGACAAACTCAGCGCCACGCAGTCTGCCTAGGCAATAGGGCATGGTGCGGTCTCATGCCCAGCAGAGAGGACATGCCCAAACCTTGGCTAAGGAGGCTTCAGACTTTGAAAGGAGAGATGGGAAGCCCACAATTAATATAAAATGTCTGCATTTCCTAAACATAGCTGAGGCCAGCAAGCCTTGTCTAGGCACCATCTCCTTGGCCACCAGGTTGTGGCCTCAGGTCCAGCCTTGGTCCTGGTCAAACTGCAAATACTCCTGGGAGAGGGCCTTTGTATCTGTCTTAAGACATTTACCAGTAACATTATAGGAAGAATGCCTGGATTTCAATACCAGCTGCCTAACTGTAGGACCTTGGGCAAATTACTTATCCTGTCTGTGCCTTCCTCTCCTCATCCATGAAATGGCAATGCAACTTTTGCTGTAACCATCAAACTTGCTACAACTACAACTGTTTCTCCTTTAAAGAACATTACATATGCAGAAGGTCAGTCAATGTAATGGTTAAGGGTAGACTCTGGGGTCAAGTAGAAGTCAGTTCAAACCCCACTCCTGCTGTTAGCCTGCAGTCGACCTTGGGCAGAGCATACAATTCTCTGAGCCTCTGTCTTCACGTGTAAAGGTGTGAGTGGAAATCATTCTCTAGTGCATCGCATTGTTTTGAGGGTTCTTGATGTCGGTACGTCACTAGCACCGAGCCTGGTGTAGGCTGAGTCCTCATTAAAAGGTAGGGGTTACCGCACTGCAGGCTGGTGAGCGGAAGGAGTGGAGGTCGAGGAGGCAGAGGTGGGGGTCAGCGAGCCTGGGAACGGGGAGGCATGGGGAGGGCAGGGGCAGGGGATGTGACCGGGCCAGCTCCCTGCTGAGCAGAGAGCCAGCCCTCCTCCCCCACTCAGCGCAAGGTCGCAAAGGAGGCCTTGCCATGCGCAGGCAGAAGCCAGAGAGACACAGCTGTCAAAACACAGTGAGGGAGCGGCAGGCCTTCCAGAACTGGAGGGGGTATGGGAATGGGCCCCGACCAGGGCTCTCTGCTGCAGTGAGCCAAGGACACACTGAGAGGCGGAAGGAGACATCCTCACACCTTCCTTCTCAGGAGGCTGCCGACGGGCCTGCCCCAGCGGCCGCATGCTTCCTCCCGAAATCCCTGCCGCCACGGTGCCTCTGCTGAGAGGGCACTTGTGTCTCAGGGAACTACATTTCCCAGGCTCCCTTGCTGTCCTGTTGCCTGGAAGGCTATCGGCCAATGGGAGGCCCNGCCGACGGGCCTGCCCCAGCGGCCGCATGCTTCCTCCCGAAATCCCTGCCGCCACGGTGCCTCTGCTGAGAGGGCACTTGTGTCTCAGGGAACTACATTTCCCAGGCTCCCTTGCTGTCCTGTTGCCTGGAAGGCTATCGGCCAATGGGAGGCCCCGATGGGGATCCAGAGGAGTGAGGTGGGGGAGAGACCAGGGTATTTCTCCTTCTCTCTCTCTGCTTCCAGGAACATCTCTGGCAGAGGCTTTGCCTTCCCTCGGTGGCCCTAACTCCCACCGGAAAGCCTCTCCCTCCGTGATCCTGGCTGCTTCTGGGCAGCTCCAGTGTCTGGCCCTGGTAACACCAGCTCCCATTGTCCCGCCACCCCTAAGTTAGCAGCGGCTTCTTGCAGTTGCTAACCTCTGGGTGGTCTCACCATCTCCTGCTTGTTGTCTCAGCTCTTCCGCTATCTATGTGGCCAAGTCCCAGGATGAAATCACCCCAGTCCAAAAGACCTAAGAGGTTCCTGTCTCCTGGCTGGACCTGGCTGGGGTGGTAGCTGATACTTGACGTGTACCCATTATGTGCAGATATGTGCAAAACTGTTCTCACCTCACCTTAATGGGTAGGCACATTCTCTGAACCAGGAAACGAGTCAGATTCATGCCCACTTATTGCCAGGTGCAAAGCCTGCATTCCTTCCTAGTGAGGAACGATGCCGGAAATTTGCTGCATTTCTGTCTTGACACCACCATTCCTCATACAGGTCATTGCATTCCTCTGAGCTTCATTTTCCTCATCTGTAAAAGGCAGTACGTTATAACAACTCCCTCCAAAGATCACTGTGAGATTTAAATGAGATTAATGCCAAGACAGTTGGATCGCATTATCGACTTGATAGACATGAATTTGCGCAAACTCTGGGAGATGGTGAAGGACAGGGAAGCCTGGCGTGCTGCCGTCCTTGGGGTCGCAAAGAGTCAGACACGACTGAGTGACTAAAACCTGAATACTTCATGTGTTAGCTCTTTGAACAGTGCCTGCCACATAACAGCTCAAGAATCCAGAGCTCCAGTTACTTTTATGGTCACTTGTATCGTTCTTCCAACACCCAGACTCTGCTGACTCTCCTGTGTTGGGTGGAAGCATTAATCATGAACGCTTCAGTCAGTGGTGTCCCCAAATGCAAGTGTGTGCTCTTAAAAGCCCTTTGTGCATTCAGTGAGCAACCCTGAGGCACTTGTTTGTGCCAGACACTGGGCTTTCTGTGGAGGACCCAGAGGCCAAGACCCCATCCCTGCCCCCACACCCCAGAGAGGCCACAGGACATGGACAGGGATTATAATGGAAGGTGGCTTGGGCACCATGAGCATGAAAGGTCGCAGGAGGAGCTGGTGTTTTGCTGTCACTGAGGGAATTGATGAGAGGCTTCCTGGAGGAGGTGGCATTTGAACTGTGCTTACTCTGTTGGGAATGCAAGCAGGACACAGCACCTAGGGGCAGAGTTCAGCAGGCAGCGCACCTGCAGGGGCTCGAAGCTTGAGCGAGTGGCCTGGCTCACCTTTCACTCTTTCTGCTCTCAGGACCCCTTCCTGTGACTTGGGGTCCCCAAGATCGATGGAGCAGGATGGTTAAGAACACGAGTTCTGAGACCATCCTGCCCAGGCCCCTCACGGGCTGGCACAGTAAGCTTGCCCAGGACTCAGATTCCCTGATCCTCCATTTTTATCATCTGTAAAGTGAGCAATAGACCATCCCTGCCTTTCAGAGCGGAAAAGGCAATGGTACTCCACTCCAGTACTCTTGCCTGGAGAATCCCATGGATGGAGGAGCCTGGTAGGCTGCAGTCCATGGGGTCGCGAAGAGCAACTTCACTTCACTTTTCACTTTTATGCATTGGAGAAAGAAATGGCAGCCCACTGCAGTGTTCTTGCCTGGAGAATCCCAGGGACGGGGGAGCCTGGTGGGCTGCCGTCTATGGGGTCGCACAGAGTCGGACACGACACTCAGCAGTTTAATATTGGTCCAGCGCTTGTTACCCTCACTCTCCAGATGGCACAGGAGGGGAGAATGCTTTCATGTCACCCAGTATCGTGGGGCTTCTGAGCCCCTGACCTCCTGGCTCTCTCTGTCCTTAGCCGCCACCTTCATGGAGCACTGGAAGCGGAAACAGATGCGGCTCAATTACCGCTGGGACCTCACAGGCTTCGAGGAGGAGGAGGTGAGTGGGCTTAGCAGCTGCGCCCCCTGTGTCCTCCCCCACCCCCACCCCGTTCCTTTCGGGGGGGTACTCACCAGGTCGTAAAGTCCAGGCGAGGCTGCTCCCTGCCTGTTTCTCAGGTCATGTCCCTGATGTCTGAATCCCTCGTGGTTGCAGGGTGACTGCTCAGCGTCCGCTCTAGTGTTTTAAATCTCCATGCTCACACGGACACACCGGCCAGAGATGTGGTCGGGACGCAGGCCAAGGCTCACCGCCTTGATCTCATCCAGTCTGGGGGCCGCACCACAGGTCTGGGGAGGGGGTGGCTGCCACCCACGAGGTTGAGTCCCCAGAGGCGGCCGTGGGCCTTCACCCTGGGTGCCAAACCTGCGATCCCCGGAGCCAGCTGTCANACTCAGCAGTTTAATATTGGTCCAGCGCTTGTTACCCTCACTCTCCAGATGGCACAGGAGGGGAGAATGCTTTCATGTCACCCAGTATCGTGGGGCTTCTGAGCCCCTGACCTCCTGGCTCTCTCTGTCCTTAGCCGCCACCTTCATGGAGCACTGGAAGCGGAAACAGATGCGGCTCAATTACCGCTGGGACCTCACAGGCTTCGAGGAGGAGGAGGTGAGTGGGCTTAGCAGCTGCGCCCCCTGTGTCCTCCCCCACCCCCACCCCGTTCCTTTCGGGGGGGTACTCACCAGGTCGTAAAGTCCAGGCGAGGCTGCTCCCTGCCTGTTTCTCAGGTCATGTCCCTGATGTCTGAATCCCTCGTGGTTGCAGGGTGACTGCTCAGCGTCCGCTCTAGTGTTTTAAATCTCCATGCTCACACGGACACACCGGCCAGAGATGTGGTCGGGACGCAGGCCAAGGCTCACCGCCTTGATCTCATCCAGTCTGGGGGCCGCACCACAGGTCTGGGGAGGGGGTGGCTGCCACCCACGAGGTTGAGTCCCCAGAGGCGGCCGTGGGCCTTCACCCTGGGTGCCAAACCTGCGATCCCCGGAGCCAGCTGTCAGCCGGCAGTCAGGCGCAGCCAAGATGTGGGGCTGGTGCTTCACTAGCAGAGGGAAGCCAGGCGCTGGGCATCTTTGTGCGCCAGGAGAGGGCCATTCCGAGTTGAAGAGCCACTGAGGTGGTGGGTGAGCCCCTTCCCCCGGGCTGCTCCGGAGACGCTTTGCTGCGGCCCCATGAGTTGCCAGCTCCAGTAGAATCCCCGTGGGATGAGAGGGAATGAAAAGGGACCAGACCCCCCGAAGAGGAGCGCCGTGAGGTCTGGCCACGCCGACCGCAGCTTCGTGTTACGGACCCTTTCGCTCAGCTCTTCTAAAGAGGAGCCACTCGTGCGTTTTCACTGTGATGTGAAGGCCTCTTTCATCATCTCCTTAAATGTCCCTACTCTTATATGTTGATATATCCCTACTATTATATGTTGATATATCCCTATTATTATATGTTGGACTTCCCTGTGGCTCAGGCGGTAAAGCGTCTGTCTACAATGCGGGAGACCCGGGTTCAGTCCCTGGGTTGGGAGGGTCTCCTGGAGAAGGATGGCAATCCACTCCAGTACTATTGCCTGGAAAAATCCCATGTACAGAGGAGCCTGGCAGGCTACAGTCCATGGGGTTGCAAAGAGTCGGACACGACTGGGCGACTTCACTGCACATATGTTAGGCCTCCCTGGTGGCTCAGATGGTAGAGAGTCTGCCTGCAGTGTGGGAGACTCTGGTTCGATTCCTGGGTCAGGAAAATCCCCTGGGGAAGGAAATGGCAACCCACTCCAGTATCCTTGCCAGGAAAATTCCATGGACGGAGGCGCCTTGCAGGCTACAGTCCATGGGGTTACAAAGAGTCAGACACAGTTGAGCGACTTCACTCAGGATTATATGTCCCCACACACGTGCCACCTCCAGGACTGAGTCGGTGGGTCACTCCTCAGTCAGCTGTGCAGCTGTGTGGGCTCTGAGCTGACAGACACGGGCCCTAGTTTGCTGGAAGAGGCACCAGCTTCGTGGTGCCAAGATGACCTCCAGGACCAGGTTGTCCTCTTTCAGCATCGCCCTTGCTGTGTGACCTGGGGCAAGTTGCTTACCCTCTCTGTGCCTCATGTCCTCACAAACAGGGGTGGAAGGATAGAGTCTGAGGGGGTCTCGGTAGGTCAGCAGACACAGAGCACTATGAGTGGGGTCCGACAACTGCGAGTGCCCACAACTGGCCTCCCGCCTCCAGGTTCAACCTTTTCTGGCAGCGGCTCTCGTCGTCCTGTTTCACCAATGGCGGGACCAAGGCTGACCAACCAGAGAGACACATGTCTCCTTAGGTGCAGAGACAGGCGTGGGACGGGTGCTCCATCCCCCATGGTGGGCCCCGGGTCAGCTGTCTGCCAGAGCAGATTCAGTAGATTCCAGTAGGCTTAGTGTCATCTTGCTAATTTGGAATAGACTGAGAAGGTCCTTTTCATGACGTCCTTGGGGCTGGGACAGTCCAACCTGCTGAGAACCTGTCTCACGAAGTCTTCACCCTGGTGACTCAGGCACTAGGTAGTGGGACAGTGATCAGAGCGCTGGACGTGGGCACCAGGGGGCGTGAATGAGTCCCCGAGAGTGAGCCCCCCACACTGGATAGGGCCTCTTCTGGGACTGGTCACCTGAGACAGAGGGCTAGCCCCTCCATGACGTGAACCTCAGGTGTCTGCTCTCAGAGCAGAAGGAAGCCTGTGCCCAGCCATCTGGCCTGAGTCTAAGACCGTTCAGCCCAGCACCCCATCAGGAATGCCTAGAGCACTCCACCTGCAGAAACAGTAACGCACCCAGTCACCCTAGGGTAGCATCAGCCTTTGGCAAGCTCTCCTTGTCCACCCGTGTCCACCTGCCTTCATCCCGCTTTTTTAAGAGTATCACCTCTAAGACGACTGTTTTCTTAAAAAACAGCAGAACACAAGTAATGAAATCTTTTTGTTTCTGTTTTACATTTCTGGTTCCGGAAGGAGGCGGTCAAGGTTTGGAATGTTTTGTCGCTCGTCTGTCTCCTGGGAGAGGGACCTTCTGGCACACCTGCTCTGCCTGTTTCTGCTGAGCGGTTCCCCGCACCTCTTCCACCGCGGGCAGGGGTCTCTGCTTCCTCCCCCACCTCCGGGTCTCTCTTAACCCCCGTTCTTCTGTTCCAGTGCCCTTCGCTGACCTGCTCTGGGCTCCCCCAAGGCCCGGTGCCTCTGGTCTGCCCACGCTTGCTGACACTTAACTGCTGTCTCTTCCGACCCCACGGCTCCTGATGGGATGTCCCCAGGGGCCAGTTCACAGCTGGGTGTTCAGAGTGGGCTGCAGGACAGGCTGTAGCCCAGCGCAGACTGACCCGCCTCCAGGACCACAGAGCCTGACTCTGTGGCTTTCCCAGTGGGCTGGGCTTCCCAACAAGGGGAAGAGACCCGGATGAACCTCACGCAGGGAGCTCTGAATGGGAAATGGTACAAACAGCCAGCTGGGAACTGGCTCCAACGGGTACCCCGAGGGAATGGCAGGGGTGAATTTGCCACACATGCTCCTGTTAAGGGTCTCAGACTCGCAGTTCACAAGACTCCTCACTGACTTGGTTTCTTTCACAGGACCATCCCAGAGCCGAATATGAAGCCCGAGTTCTGGAGAAGTCTCTTAGGAAGGAATCCAAAAACAAAGAGGTATGGTGGCCACTGCCAGCTGGCTTTCCCAGAAGTGAAACGTTGTCTGTCCGTCAGCATCACAGGCCAGGAGCCAGCACATGCTGTGTAGGTGGAGGGGGCGGCCCCCAGACGGGGGCAGAGTGAGTGTTCAGACCCTCCCGAGCTCTATCGCAGCGACTCCGCCACTGTAGGAGGAGAATGGCTACAAACAACGGGTGAAATGTGTCTGGCCATGTTCCAGTGAAACTTTATTTATGAAAACAGGCCGGGGTTGGGGGAGATGTGTCACACCCTGCCAGGAGTCAGCCTCCCCTTCTGTCCTGAGGGCGACCCCAAACTTCAGCCAGCACCTCAGCATCGAGAAAACCAGGCGGTGGTGCAGCTTTTCTTGCTCTGGATGGTCGTGTCCAGCCCTCATGCTCTGCATTCACTGATGGATAGAAGGGTTTGCCCCACCAGGGCCGCTGAGTGGACGGCCAGTTCCTGGCCTCACGCGTGGAGGGCAAGAATGAGAAAGAGAAGTGTTTCTGTAACCCTCTGAGGCCGCTGCCTTCCCTTAGCATTGATAGATGCCTCCTTTCTCCCCAGAACCTCTCCTTTAAACAGGCAGTCACGTTCACAGTCGTGTTCTCACAACCCTCTGGGGATGCTCGGCTGGTTTTTTTTTATATGACATGGGGCAAGAGCCCCCAGGCCCTTGTCAGTCTCTCTCTGAGGCTGGAAGGTCACTTGTTGCAGGGACGGGAACAAGGGCAGAGTGCTCTTTCCAGACCCTGGTGTTCCTTGGCCTCTGGGAGCAACCAGCGCAAACTCCTGCCTTTGTCTTTTCTTGCCGTTGTGTTCCGTGGACAGAGTTTGCTGGTACAGCGTGGCCAGGGTCCCAGTTAGCACAATCCCCCCACAGGGGGTGGGCACAGTGGGTGGAGCAGAACCCGTTCTCAGACCCCAGGTCCCAAAGCGGAGAAAGCCCAGCTCAGCCCCCGCAGCCAGAAAGCGGGCGCACGTCCTTGAACTCAGAGTCCCAGCGGGACCAGGGGTGCAGAGGAGATAGCCGCGAAAGCCTGAGCCTCCACCACGACGAGGAGGCCGTCTTCATTTAACCCGTCGGAACGTCTGCCCATCGCGTGCCCATTGCCTTTGGGGCAGCCGCCCTGTGCCTTTGACCCCACAGCTCCATCAGCGCCCTCTCCCCAGGCCGCGGCTCCCCTCCTAAAGGGAGAGGCATGGCTGCTGCTGCTCTGAAGCCCCCAGGCCCCCGCTGAGGGCCACCACGCCCCACCTGAGGTATGCCGTCTGCACCCCCAGGCAGTCCACCCCACAGTTCTGTGGCGGCCCCTCCTAGTGTGAGCGAGAATGAGGTCGCACCCCTTCCTAAGGGAGAAGGGGCTTAGCGGCCCGTGTCACATCCACTGAAGCCAGAGGCTCCCCAGACCCGAGCTCTGCCCCGTGCTGGGAGCACCGCCCCGGTTCCCTGTCACCCGGCTCCTTGGCTTGGACCAAGCTCTCTGACCACAAGAGCAGCAAAGGTTGGGGTTCATTTTCGCCGGCTTCCAGTGCTGACCTCAGGCCCTGAAGGCCTCCAGGGGGCCACACCCTCGATTTTTTTCCACCGTGTCACTGTCTCCCAACTTAATGGTTTTAATTTTTTCCCCTGGCCATGGCACCAAATTCGTTTAGGGGGAAAATAAGAGATCCTCCCTTTCGTGGGTGTTAGGATGCAGAGTGTGGCTCCTGCATGTCGGTGTCAAATGCGCAAGGTAACCCGCGTCTGCATAAGACACACCGTCTGGACTACGGCCGCCATCTGGCGAGGGGCCCCGGGGAACCCGCCAAGCTTCCAGGCTGTTTCCATTACCTCACTGCAGCCTTTCTTTTAGAACGGGCTTCCCGGGTGGCACTAGTGGGAGAGAACCCACCTGCCAACGCAGGAGATGGGGGTTCGAGCCCTGGCTTGGGAAAGTCCGCTGGAGGAGGACACGGCAACCCACTCTAGTGTGCTTGCCTGGAGAAGCCTTCGGACGGAGGAGCCTGGCGGACTATGGTCCACAGGGTCACAGAGTAGGTCACGACTGAAGTGGCTTAGCACACACACGCTCTTTTAGAATGTGGGTCTCTGCCGTCTCCGCTGGGTTTAAGATGCCCAGAGCCTGACTCAGCCCCGGCAGCCACACAGCCAGGGAGGCACTGGCTTCCCCGGGGGGCAACGGGGACCTGGGCCGCGGTCTCACCCCACGGTGCTCTCTTGTTCCCTCCACCCGCCCCAGAAGCGCCGGCACCTTCCGGAGGAGCCCACAAACAAGTGGAGGCAGAGGGTTAAGACCGCCATGGCGGGGGTGAAATTGGTACATGTCGCGTCATCGGGCGTCGCGTCTTCAGTGTGTGCAGATGAACCAGAGTTCATTGTGTCTCCTCAGCCGACTCTTGACTGCTGTATTATCATGTTAACATCCACATCCACGCTCCTTTGCCTTCCTCCGCACCCTCGGGCTGTGACGTGTCGAGGTGTCTCTGCATGGCCACCGTGGGGTCGTGGGCGGGAGCTCGGCTGTCTCTGGGGCTTGTGAATCGTGCCTGCCACAGCTGCCTGCCAGCGGTCCAAGGTCTCATTAACATGCATGCCACCCTCCCTGGAATGCGTGGCCTCGGGGGTCAGGCCTGCCAGCATTCTTTGACCTCATCCATGCACTTTTTTTTTTGCGTTAAAGATCCACCGCATTCTAGAAACATCCCAGGTTAGTGACAGGTACCTGCTTTAGTCCCTCCAGACCCCGCAGTCCCTGTGCCAGAGCCTTTGGGCCGTGTGTCCCCACCGACCGCCGTTGCTACGCAGCGGGCAGCGTTTGAGCTGGTAGAGCTGGTGGCTTGTCTCAACTTGCTCTGCAAAGGAAAATAACTATTATGGTCTAGGTGGCGGAGGAAAACAGCTTAGATCTTCTCGCCGTGCAGATGAGACTTTCAGCCAGGAGACGGAGGCCGGGCTTCCGGATGGGGGGAGGGGGGCCGTCTGAGTGTCTCATTTAGAAAAGCCTCTGGCGCCATCACGCCTTGTACAGAGAAGACTCACATTTGTAGACAACCGTTATTCCTGTCATTTCGTAGCGTCCTTTCATCAGGGATAAAGCCTGGATGTTTGCATTCATTCCTCACCTGCAGGGTTTCTGTGTTTTCCCACCGTGTTTCTGTGGTCCACGTTGTTCACACGCACACACACACACCACACCTGTCCACCAGGATGGTCCCCACTGCTGACCCAGCCTTGTTTCGTGTTGTAGACGGACAAGGTGAAGCTGACCTGGAGAGACCGGTTCCCTGCCTACTTCACCAATTTGGTCTCTATCATCTTCATGGTGAGTCCCGGGAGGCCGAGGGGGGCCGTGTACCAAGGCAGGCGGCGTTTACTTGGATGGGGTCAGCCGTCCACGTGGCAGTTGTCTTCATCCCAGGCCAGGCAGGGGTGGGGGGATTCCACCCTAAAATGGGAAGGGGCCAGGGTTCTGTAGTGACCCCCGGGGGCTCCCTACACCTGGGGGATAGTCCCTGACACACATCTTTTGTTCTGAGAGTGACACATGTAAGTAACTTGTCGTTCACACCCAGGAGTTCACAGGTATTATTTCAGACAAAACGGAGGGGTTTTAAAGAAGGCCAGGAAATGAATCACATAGAGACAGGACAACAGTCAGGACGGGTCTATGATGCCAGATTCATCCAGACCCTGTGGATTTGAATAAATCAGCGACACCACGGCCAGCTCTCTTTGGAGGCTTTAACGCCCAGGTGATTGGGCCATGTCCCTGGAAGGCTTCAGCCCATGCTCCCCAACAGGTCAGTGCCAGCTGTGGTCACTATAGAAACGACCATCCCCTCCTCCAGCCCTGGAATTTTAGGTTAGGGTCTTAGCCCCCGACCCTGTGAGGGGCCCCCGTGGCCGCTGTGGACCGAGGGCTGGGCTGTGCCCAGTGGCCTGAGGGGCTCACACCCACCTGTTCCCCCACCTGCTGGCGAGGACACAGAGGCCGGAGGTCTCACCGTCTCCGCAGGCCGTATGCCAGGCTGGCCGTCCACCCTGAGGCCCTCACTGTTCTCTGTGAACTTGGAGACATGCAGATGGGCTTGTTTTCCATTGGGTGTCGGGGGCGGCTGCTGAGGCCCTCTAAGCTGAGTAGTTAGAAGCAGAATGCGGACTCCGCTTCCTCTCACGATCTTGCACATGGTTATTAAGAAGAATGTCGCTGATATAAAGAAATCCATAGTGGGGACCCCCAGGACTGTGCAGCCACTGCGGGGAGGGCTCCTGGGTCTGTAGACGACTCCAGTGGCAGGGGGCCCAGCCCTGGGACACGTGTCCCAGACACACATGAGTGGTGCTGAGGGGTAACCTAGGACGACGTGGGCCCTGCCCACAGCATTGCCAGAGCTCCCCAGCAGGGGACGGGACACAGGAAATGGGACTCAGGCGCCAAGGTTCAGCCCCTCCTGGCAGAGAAGAATCAGAAAGGTCCAGCACGGGGATGGAGGAGGTGGGAGGCTGTGGGCCCTTCGGCACCACAGCAGATTTGGACAGGGGCCCTCAGGTTACATGTCACTTCTGTGAATAGTCTTCAGGGAGTTTTGAGTTTCCCACGTGATAAGAATCAAGGTGTAGGCAGTGGAGGGCTGGCCCAGCACTTTCATGATTCCAGCAGGCACTGACTTCTCTGGGCTCTGCCTGTATCCTCTTGGTCACAACATGGCTGCTCCATCTCCAGCATCACCTCCACTTTCCAAGCAGGAGAAAGGAAAGGAGGTGGATGCCAGCGGAGGCAGCCCCTCTTTGAAAGTGCTTGCCACAGGGCCTGCCCACACCTGTGCTTGCATTGTGCTGGCCAGCCCTGTCTGCACAGAGACTGGGAAATGGGCACAGTGTCATTCCCAGCAAAGGCGGGATAGTGGGGAGGGAACCGACAGACTTTGAGGGACTGGGGTCCCCATGACACGAATCAGTCTCGTCCTGAACATAGGCGCTTCATTCTCTGAACAAATAGCAGCTGACCACCTACCAGGTACCCCCATGCTCCTGGTCCTGAAGGCGCCCATGTGAACACTGCATCCAAACCCCGGCCCTGGGGCCCTTTCCTTCCAGAGCGGGCATTGCACCCAGGAGGGGACACAGCTACAGGGTGGTCATGGGGGGACACCAGCAGGGAAAGAGGGCACCTTGCTGAGTCTCTGCAGGCCCAATGCCCCGTCTACACCTCCACACAAGGAAGGAGGGGCGTCTCCAAGCCCAGGGCAATGCCTTCCCCTGGGCGTAGGGTGGGGCCTCTTGGCAGGGGCATGGGAGTTTCCCAGGAAAGCTGTCATTCCGGGAGCTGGCAGGAGTGATACCCACACCTCACCACAGGGCAGCCCATTCTTCGGGGTGTGGTGTGGGGCGTGGACGTTCCTTGGGCGGGTGTGGTCGCCATTCAGTAGCTCACAGGCGTGGGCAGCAGTGGAGTCACTAGCTGGAAATTTAAAATAGGAGTGTCCTGATATCCCCATCACGCTGGCCTTCCTCTGGCGTGAAGCAGGCAGAGCCCTGCCAAGCTGCATCCTAGAGGCACACAGCGCAGCCCCTGCCCTCCAGGGCTGTCCCGGGAGCCACCAGGGGCCATCTCGGCAAGAGCAGGTCCCCTGCACACCCTCCATGAAAGTGAGACGCAGGGGCCAGGGCACGCAGAGGGCATGGTGCAGTCGGGCTCGGGTGGTGGCCCTGCACAGCCGCCCTCCACCCTCAGGACTGCCTCGGGACTGGAATCCACAGGCGTCTTCATCCTTAGGGCAAGACAGGGTGCAGACAGGGTCTTCCCAGGTGAGTCAGGGCTTTTGAGGGTAAGGAAGAGGAGTTCAGGCAGGCAGACAGACAGCTCCATGCAGAACAGACTCATCATCCTAGCCAGTGCCCACCCCTGTCTCTCAAGCAGCCGCCAGTCCAAGCTTTAGGGAACATTCTGGGGCAGCGGTGGGTCTGGCAAGGTGGGGGATGAGCTGGGGAGTGGGGAGGGTCTCCTGGGGAGATCAGGAAGAGGGACCCCATCCATCTGGCCCGGGCAGGCCTGCGGCACTGCCGGGGAGACCAGGCCACCACATGTCCCACCTGCCCCACAACAGCATCAAGAGCGCCCTGCTTCCGCTCAGGGCCACCCAGGCTGGGGGCAAAGCCCACCCCGAGTCAGCCTGCCCGTGTACAAGCCAGTTACTGGGCTTGCAGCTGTCCTGGTGGGGACAGGGGGCAAGGCAGTCATGGTTCTCACAGCAGGCAGCCGCAGAGCCGTGCACTCCAGGCTTGGTGGACCCGCCAGGAAAGCCCCAGCTCGTGTGCTGGGTGACCTGGCCTGGTTACCCAACCTCTCTGAACATCAGTCTCCTCTTCTGTAAAACAGAATCTGGCCCCTCACTCATCTGTGACATTAACACCAGTAAAGCCCCTGGCATCTAGTGGGTGACAAGAGATGCCTGTCATTGTTTCGAAGCTGAAGCGCTCCCAGGTCGGGGACAGCAGGGCCCAGGGAGCCAGAGGGTGTCGTCCAGCTGACGGTGTCCCTCCTCCCCCCACAGATCGCCGTGACCTTCGCCATCGTTCTCGGCGTCATCATCTACAGAATCTCCACGGCCGCCGCCTTGGCCATGAACTCCTCCCCGTCTGTGCGGTCCAACATCCGGGTCACGGTCACGGCCACCGCAGTCATCATCAACCTGGTGGTCATCATCCTCCTGGACGAGGTGTACGGCTGCATAGCCAGATGGCTCACCAAGATAGGTGAGCGCCCCGGCCAAGCCCCAGAGCCAGGTGGCCACACAGCGCCGGCCCTGGGGCTCGGGGCTGGTCGCTCAGCCCCTCCGATGGCCAAGTGAAGTGACCCGCCTGGACCGGGGCAGTGGCTCAGCGGCTTGCATCTCACTCCCTCTAGAGGTTCCAAAGACGGAGAAGAGCTTTGAGGAGAGGCTGATCTTCAAGGCTTTCCTGCTCAAGTTCGTCAACTCCTACACCCCCATCTTCTACGTGGCTTTCTTCAAAGGCCGGTAGGGGCTGCTTTGGTGACTCACACACCGCCTTCCCTAGCTCGCGCCTCCCGGTCCAATAGAAGGCTTCCCGCTCCTCAGCCCCATCTCCCCACAGGCGGGAGGCGCCCAGGCCCAAGGCAGCGCAGTCAGTGAGCTCCGGCTGCTGCTGTGGTCGGGCAAAGGCCTGGCTCCTGAGGGGCAGCAGGGGCTCCAGGCAGCCAGGTCCAGGGGCTCCCTCACTCGGGAGGTGAGGGCTGCCAGAGAGGGCATGAAAGGGCGGCCGCTGGTGTCTGGGCCAGCGGTGGAGGGAAACCCACACCCTGACCCTCTGGAGCAGTCCTGGATCTCTAGGGGCCTGTGGCCCACCCGCCACGACTCCCCATTGTCCCCTCCCCCACCAGGGCCTGGCCAGTCAGATCCCAGAACCCCTGCCAGAGTCTCCATCCTCAGCATCGTGCGATTTACAAATGCCACGGCCACCCACCCATCCCAGGGTCCCGGAGCCGGGCCAAGGTGCCCAGGCCCCCCTGAGAGCACCCACAGCAAGGGAGCAGGCTCTCAGACGACCCCCAGCCACACACCCCACAGGGAGCTGGGAGGCGGCCTCTGGGACCAGCCCCACCCCAGCCTGTCTGCGGTCCCCAGCATGGCTGTGAGACCCTGCTGTGGTGGGCATGACGCCAGCTGGGCTCAGACCCCTTTGCCTTTGCCTTCTCCCCTCCTGGTCTCCCAGCTCCCACCGTCGGGGCCTCCCAGGGCCCGCTCGGCCCTCTCTAACTGACCGCCATCATTGCAGGTTTGTCGGACGCCCGGGCGACTACGTGTACATTTTCCGATCTTTCCGGATGGAGGAGGTGGGTCCCGCTCTGCTTTCTCACCTCTGTCCCCAGCCCGCGAGACCCCCGCTCTGCTATCCAGCTGCTGGGGTGGGCTTCAGTCTTCCGTGGCGTGTCCATATAGCGTCACCTTAGAAGGAGAATATCTCTTCAGGGTCATGGAAACCAAAAAAAATGACACTCTTTTCTTCCTTCTTTTTCTGTAAGATCTTGAATGTTTTTCTCTTTGGCTATGGTGAACTAGTGAGAAAATACAAAACTCAATTACAATTCCTTTACTTCAGCATGGAAATGCTCATCTCTTGCCCCACCAGACACAGTGCTGGTGATCTTTGGCTTCTGCTCAGCGGCTCTAGCCACTGTGGGTCTAGTGCATGTGTCTTGAGTCCTGGCCCCCAAACTTGATCCACTGGCTCCATCAGACCAAGCCAGACTTCAGGGCCCATCTCAGGTCTCACGGGAGCTAATCGACTTTTGCAATTCCCAGAATAATTCATTTTATTGAGAAAGAAAGGTCTTCCTGATAAGATCTTGTGAAAAGGTGGAGAGGATTAGGTACTGGGTGACCTGGCTGCCTGAGGTGAAGTCGAGAGCTTCAGCCAGCTGAGTCCTAGCCCCGAGCATCCCAAGGCCTCATCCACAATAGCAGATGTTCGTAAAAAGCCCTCCAAGTGCGCCCCCACTACCTGACGCGTCCTTTACGTAGGACGACACCCTGTCAAGCTCTCTAACTGTTGGAAGAATTGGGAGAAATGTCTTCGTGAAATAGAATAAAGCATGTGTAGTTGTTCAGTCGTGTCTGACTCTTTGTGACCCCGTGGCCTGTGNAAAAAGCCCTCCAAGTGCGCCCCCACTACCTGACGCGTCCTTTACGTAGGACGACACCCTGTCAAGCTCTCTAACTGTTGGAAGAATTGGGAGAAATGTCTTCGTGAAATAGAATAAAGCATGTGTAGTTGTTCAGTCGTGTCTGACTCTTTGTGACCCCGTGGCCTGTGGCCCACCAGGCTCCTCTGGCCATGGGATTCTCCAGGCAAGAATACTGGAGTGGGTTGCCATTCCCTTCTCCAGGGGATCTTCCCAACCCAGGGATCGAACCCAGGTCTCCCGCATTGGAGGCAGATGCTTTAACCTCTGAGCCATCAGGAAAGCAATGAGATGGTGGCTCTTCCAGATACATTTTTTGGCAATTTTTGGTTTATGAAGTTTGGCCCAGGACTCAGAGAGGGTCCCCTGTGCACTGGAGTGCCACCCAGGGTCCCTTAGTTCCCACCACTTGGACAAGTTAGGCTTCTGTCTGCCTGCTCACACCCCTGCCCCCACCAGCATATGGTGCGCCCTCTCTTGCAGTGCGCCCCGGGGG